>APFE031365489.1:0-35796 GCA_000404065.3 Pinus taeda
TGCTTGGAAGAACATGCTGGCTGGACCCTCTAGAGAAGGACTCAGCGTCAGGACTTCGGTTGTACCTTACTCTACTTTCTGATTAATAAAGATAGATGACTACTCTTATGGTTCCATTTCCATTTGTCCTATGAATGATTAATGTAAATTGTATCCTTCCTGACTGATACATAGTTGTTTTTAGTAGATTTTACGCTTGCGTTTGTTCTCTCTTTGCTTGTGCAGGTGTCCGCCCGCGAGGATAGTGGAGGACTGTGATCGGCTGAAGCGAAGGAGTGAGAGGATCATCTCTTCGACGAACATAGCGTTGGAATCCAAGTAGGTTTCTTTTACCCACTTGTTAATTACAACTAGGAACCTGCGGTGTAGCATTGTTTGATTGTTGCTAGACCCCCTTTGGGATAGTAGGGATCGCCTCTATCCGTAGAGGGGATTTACCTCTCCAACAATGGCATCAACCCAAATTGGTTGTTGCATTGTTTCCTCAAATGAGGGTGGCTTAGTCTCTACACTCTCGCTCATAAGAGCCATGTAGCCAGTGTACTGATCTAGTGACCTCCTCTTCTTTTTCTATGATGTGGGTGCTCCCACATCTAGCTTCTCTAATGTGCTTCCTTCCATCTCTGGAAGTATCTGCATGATTGGGTGCTTCCACTCTCTTCTCCATTGCATGTGGTTGCTCCATGTCATATTGAGGTTCTTACTTTGGAGCTAAAATCTCCTCATCTTCATGTAATTGTTGGGCCTCGAATATACCAATTTTTCCACCGTATAACATGATTATTCAAAGCCTAAATTTCTATACTTTTACACTCATTTCATATCATAATTCGACAATTTGATACCAATTCATATCCTACACTTCGTGATTGATTATCATTATTTTTATTATATTTTCTATGATTAGAGATGATTTTTTTATGATTTATTAATGATGGTTTTTCTAAGTTCTTTTGTCACAGGGTTCCATGGTCGAAAATCTTCATAAGTTAAGTTGCTACAAGTTGAAATCTCATTTTATGATCAAATGAAGAATAATCTCGACATTTTGAGACTTGGATCGTGTTCAAAATATCCTCTTTCAAGTAAAAAGAAATCATCTGTAAAAATTCATCACCAAGAAGAAATTATGGTCAAAACAATTCTTAAGTACATAATCAATGCCAGAATACTCTACTTAAGTACAAAATCGTTGAACGGTGAACGGTTCCGGGCCTGAATGCGTTCAGATTTGAACGGTTGTGGGTCAGCCATGTGGAGTAGCCACAATTGGTCCAATTCATTTCATGTTCCAGAAGATTCTGATTTAGCTCAACTCCAACGCTTTTCTACTATACATAGCCTTGATCCATTTCTTACTTTATTTGTTGTAACCAGCTCTCCGATTTGTTACACCAGCTGAACTCTTTAAATCATGATGGTTTTGTAAACAAATAGGAGGATGCATGTGTATGAATTTCTTTTCTTTTTTTCCTGTATAGGGAATTTGGATGATACACATATGTATGGTGTGTTGCACATTAGTGTACGCATATGTATGGTGTGTTGCATGGGAGATAGGAGCAAGAGAAGATTGTTAAGTAGTTTTTTTATGCACGAGAGTTTGAATTCATAAGTAGACATTTGATGATGATGTATATGTTGTTTGAATCTTGATCCTTAATATAATTTTGATTCGGCATTTGAATTTTCTGTGAGAATTATGATTGTTTTGATTATTAAGAATATTGCATTAATTCAGAATTACGTTTTTCTGAAACTTTCATACATAATTCCGATTATGTACCTAAAATTATATAAGTGATCATGGCTTTTAATTTTTCAAAGAATTGAATTAACTTAAGCTTGCTCCAGGAGTGGCAAGGGCCCACCGCCGCCTGAAAGCAAGTTTTGTAAAACATCATAGGATAGATCTAGGCGTAGGGATTTTGTTTTGAAAGCATTTGTTAATTATATCTCATAATTACGATTTCGTACTCAAGACTGTAATTTGTTTTCTTGAAATTAAATAAATATTTCATCTTCAACTCGTTGCAAACTAACGAATTGTCTTGATCAACGATTGTATCGCATAAATAATCCCTTTGTTATAGGTTTACAATTGGAATACTTAAAGGTGCTTCTTAATTTGATAAACAAGAGATCGATAACTCTATTTCTTTTAAATATGAATTGAAATTGATTTCATACCTTAATGATTCACTCTAATTTCTTGTAACATTGTGTTTTGGCAATCAAGTATTTGAAAGAAATGCAAGAAGACCATTAAATCATTGTTTGGAGTTGTAGTTTAGTTTTGAAGTTCATTATAATTATAATTAGTTATTGGTAGAACCATTAGTCAATGTGCTTATGTTTGAATGATTTCTTGAGTTTGATTAAAGTAATCTAAGGATAGGATAGTTTCTTTTTTTGTAGTTTCTTAGATTTGATGCATGTCAATTTAATCTTCATTATTTAAATTCTTATTGCAGGGTGATGTCGGGAAGACCGAAAGGTTAAAGTTTGAATGCTCATTGATTTGTGTGATCCTAGGAATTAGATTAATTGAAATATTGTTTGAATTATTGCCTTAGTTTAACATCGTTTGAATGAAGTGAATTCTGTTGGATTAAGGTTTAGCATAAGTTTCATGTTATTTTGAGTTAGTCTCGATTGATTCAAGATTCATGTTCTTAGATTAAATAGATCTTATTATTTAGGTTGAGATTTCCATTACATTAAAATCGTTTAAATGGTAATTTGTATTACTTGGTTTATGATTAACTAGAGTTAGTTTCGTTTGCACAGTGATTAGAATTTCTTATTCGTATTGTTTGAGAATTTTTTCCTCAAATGATTAGTTTCAAACTATAAATTGTTTTCCTCAATTGATTTCTCACTCTAGTTTAGGTTAGATTCTCTGATCCCGTGTTACCTATGCTTGTGCCTCTAAGCCTTACGACCTCATATTAATAATTTAATGTTGGAATTATAACACATATAGTTTCCCCAACATTTTGGCATCGTTGGTGAGGAGGTGCTAAAGGGATTAGAGCCTAGTTTCCGGGGAGGTGCTAAAGGGATTAGAACCTAATTTCTTTTACAAGTTTTTTTTGTGTGATCATAGTTGCAAGGTAACTAGACGGCAGAGAAGACGGTAGGACGTGAGTGAACAGCCACGCATCCACTTTGGTTTGGGGTCGCTCCAAATTCTAGTTGTCCAAGTAAGCAAGGAATTCAAGTTTGGTAAGTTTTATTGCAATTAGTATTTTTTATTCATTTAGATCAAAATTTCAAACTCTTTAAAGATAAAACATTTTTGGGGTGTTGTAAGAACCCCTTTGTACTAATCCATATTACGAGATAGGGATCATTAACTAGAAGGAGAAATTCAAGAATTATTGAGAGATTGAAAAATGTCCCTCGAAGAACTTTCTCAAATCCTAGCAGTAGTTGGGGTATCTACCTCTCAGGAAGTGTTCATCCCAACTGCATTCAAAAAATTATCTACCTCTCCACAACCAGAAAAATATTTGGAAGCTTCCCTTGATTCCTATTACCTATCTACAAAGGAGATCGAGAACTCATGTACCAAATCCAATGGGGAGCATTCAGCTGAACCAGAGATCGAAGAAGTTTCACCATGCCCAGCAGCAAGGCTTGTATGCATTCCGGAGACCAATTATCCAAGTTTGCCTGGCATGACCGAGGAGGACTTTCGGAGGGGTCCAAATGAAGAAATGGGACAATACCATCAAGATTACATCGAGAATTGGTTCCAAATCACAATCCAGTCAAAGTACCACTCTTGTACTCTTTGTATCACATCTTTCAAAGCTATTAATTTTGCATGCTCATGTATATTATAAATTTTATATGTTAAATCTGAGAATGACTATATCCTTGTACTTGATCTTCACATGGCTTCATTGGAAGTTCTCTTTCACTTGAAGGAGGACATATTTTCTCTAGTATAGTAGGAAATTTATTATTGTAGATAAATAAATGAAAATAGTAAAGAGAAAAATAAGTCCTTTTTGGAAAACTAGTTTGTATGGCACAACTAGATAGCGACTTTGCTTGAAAACCAGGTAACTGGCCTGAAAAGTTCCCAATAAAGTTTGTAAATTTGTATGAGTTCTTCAAATCATGTATCTTCAAGTCATTTGTTTGTACTCAAGTTGGTTGATGTGGGATCCCTTAAGGCCCACCTTCCAACAAGCCTTGTCCCATCGACATCAGCAAATTATCTGGGACCAAGGTTACGGTTAAATAAGGTACTTGGGAGCCTCAATGCCTAAATGACAAGTATCATTTTCATCTACTAAGGAAATACATCAATGTTTCTTGGTGGATGAATTATGCAATCCATTTGACTTCAACAAATCCATTCATGGCTAGCAGAATGTACCTAGTGCCTTGATTCCCATTGACATCAAAGGTGAGATATCTCACATTGGTTAACGACATCCTCAATGGTTGGTAATCCAATGATTCTTGCTTATGATCGACATCGACACCATTTATTCACATATGCAATATTGCACATGGGTGTATAGCGGTTGAAGACTATATGTTTTTGAAATCTCAACACAGGTTTACAGTAGTTTGGATTTTTGTATCAGCATTCTCATTTTCATTTGCAATAGTAGTCAGCTTTCCTCAGTTGCTTGGAGACATACAACTCCTCAGGCATGGGGGAGAAGGGGGCATTCAGTTCATCCTTCAGCCTTCTTTAGTAGATCAGATTAGCAGCCACATCAACTCCATCCAATTCATCCTCCACTTCATTTTGCAGCACCGAGCACATCAACAACAAAGGTAAAAATTGAGGTAAATTTGGCTTAAGATTCTCTAATTAATTAGAAGGTTTAGGAAACTTAATGATTAACCACTTCTCATTCCATGCATTTCATCTTTCATAAATCATTATCCTTCTGTTTTCCTTCCATTCATTATGCATTTACTTTTATTACAAGACCATGTTAAAAGCAAATCCCTATGAAAGCAGTCTTTGTAGTGTATTCTCCTAGCATTCTATTTGTAGGATGAAATCATTGTTGCCATGAAATGATAAAGGAAATCACCTATAAACATTGGCCTTGAGATGAAAGAGTATGCAAGCACCCATCCACATACTTACCATCTCCATCACCACCTCATTTCATCCATCATCGCTTCTTCATCCATCCCTTTCTTGTCCTCAATTTGTATTACTCAATAAATTAGTGTGATATATTGAATGTGAGAAGTGCTGCTCCACAAGAACCAACACCTCTAAATATTCAATCAGTGTTGCTCCAGAATGTTAAAATTGGCAACTAGGGCCAAACTTCATGTGGATCACCTTATTTATGGCTTCTAATATTTTTCCTAGATTCCTCTCATTGAGAGGTGTAGGATTGATCTAAATATCATCCGATTCCAATAAGTATTTATGGAGATATGAATTTATTTTGATTATGGACAAATTGTCAAGGTCGGCCAGCAAACTTATGTAGGCTCAGAATCCCAATAGTCATGTCTATTCAACCTCAACGCTTGCATATAAATACAAGGAGCATTCTCCTCATTTGGACAATTCAATTCACTCATCTTTTCTCTCTTTCTCCTACGCATAAAAGGAGCCTCTCTCTCTCTCACACGTGTGGCTGAAAGGAAGACGTCCTAGGGCAAGGAAGACACAGAAAGAAGGACACTAGGGCAGCAGGTCATCTCTTTGACCAACGTTGACCAAGTTGACCTTCTAGAAGTGCGGATTGGGTGTGGTTGCCTCTCCTAGGCAGGCCGCAATTTTTGGCACAAAAATCGACGTGATCTAACCTCTGGTTTGACCAATGTTGACTGTCCTAGTTTAGGGCTGCAATTTGACTTCAGAAATATGCAAATTGACTAAATTTTTGGGGATGTTCAAGGGTTGTTTCTTCAGGCTATTTGAGGACAAGTTGACCAGAAACTGACCAAGCATTTTAAAGGTCAATTTCAGCTAGTTTGACCAAGTTTGACTTTGCTGATCTAGGGTTTTTTGCTACTGATATAAAATTACAAAATTAAGATTTTGTACTATTTCTCTCTGTTGAACTATTGAAGATAAAAGAAGATTTGATCAAAGGGTTTCCCCGCATTAGGGTTTGTCCCTGGCTAGCTGCCACATCTTATGTCTCTTGTCTTGGCTTGTTTTTTGTTGATCATTTAATGTTCTAACTGCACTTTACTTAATGTATATGTGATTGCTAATATGTGGCTAATAAGAAGAAAAATAAGTAAACTGCTCTAAGCATAGAACATACCATAATTTAAAATGGTATCAGAGCTGAGGTGAAGATAAAGCCCAAGCAAGAGCAAGAGAAATCACCGAAGAGAAGGTTGGCAAGGCTATCTTAAAAAGAAATCATGGGGTCCTCAACACACTTCCCTGCTGAAGACAAACTCCGTGAGAAGTCTGACTATCACGGATGGAAGATGTGTCTCGATCTAACATTAGAAGAGCAAGAAGTGTTGGACCATGTGAGAGGCGAGATTGTTGAACCTCCATCAAATGCATCTACTGCTGCTAGGAACAAATGGACCAAGGGAGAAGTCCAAGCAAGGAAGATCATTTGGGAATCTATTGACAAGCACTTGGTGGCCTACGTTTCCGAGCTGAACACCTCCAAGGAAATCTATGATAGGTTGGTGAGTTTATTTAAAGTTAATGATGCAAACCAAGTCTTGTTTCTTAGAAATAAGCTAAAGGAAATTAAGAAGGGAAAAGATGAGAGTATGCAATCATATTTCTTAAGGATCACTGAGATCAAGAACGATCTCCTATCTATTGGGGAAGTAATTCCTAACAGGCAAATGACACTCACAACTCTTGGAGGACTGCCATCTGAATGGTATATATTCAGGACTACTCTTCTCAACAATAACGTATTTCCTGGATTTGAGGAATTAATGGCCAGATGCATTCAAGAAGAAACGAGGATGGAAGAGCAAGAAATTCCCATACTTAAAGGTCATCCCTCTGCCTTTTCTTCTCATACTAAAAAAAGAAACAAGTCCGGGGCTAAACTCAAAGGAAAGGCTGTACCAAAGGGTGGAAGAAAAGGATGATGTTACAATTGCAATAAAATGGATCACTATGCAATGGAGTGCCCTAATAAAAGGGACTCACACCGAGACGATGATCAAAATCCCTCTCAAGGAAATCAAAGGAATGGCAGGTCAAATGGCAGAGGTAAAAGAAGTGTCGGAAATCAAGGAAGAGGATAATCATTCAAGAAGGCAAGAAATTCCAGGTATGAATCTAACATTGTTAACAATAAGCAAGATGAATATTATTTACCAGTAGCTCTATCTACTACTGTTCCCCCCGACTCGCTGGGAAATTGGCTTATTGATAGTGGTGCCTCAAGGCACTTCACTGGTTACAAAGAAGCTCTCTATAATCTGATAGAGAAGGAAACCAACCTGGAAATTGTTCTTGGATATAATTCAAAATATCCCATGAAAGGCATAGGAAGTGTCACTCTTCAATTGAATCAGGGACCATCCACTTACAAGATGTATTATATGTACCTGATGTCAAAAAGAACTTGGTGTCCATTTCGGCAATGGAAGAGAAAGGCTACAAGCTGGCCTTCAGCGATGACAAGGTACGTGTATGGAAAAAGAACTTTAAAGATGATTTTAATCTTGGGTTTCAAGTTGATTCATTATATCAGGTCGGAGGAAGTTCGTTGGGTGTCATGTCTTGTGACACATCTCTTCAGTCCAAACTATGGCATCGGAGGTTTTCTCACCTTCATTATAAAGCTCTACCCAATGTAAGAAAAATGGTGACCGGGATGCCCAAGTTCAAATTAGAGCAAGAAGGTGTATGTCCAAGATGTGCCAAAGGAAAGCTCAAAAGGGGACCATTCCCTCAAGCCAAAGAAAGACCTCTGATATATTGCAGTTGGTTCACTCAGACATATCCAGTATGATGCCTATGAACTCCTTGAGAGGATATTTATATTACCTCACTTTTACATATGATTATTCTCACAAGACTTGGATATACTTCTTGAAAAAGAAGGATGAAGTGTTCTCCTGGTTTCGGCACTTCAAATCCTTGATCAAGAATCAAACGAAAGAAGATCAAGATCTTAAGGACTGATAATGGGACTGAATATGAATCCAATGAGTTTCATGAATTTTGCAAAGAGGTTGGCATTAAGAGGGAGACTACTACACCATATACTCAAGAGCATAATGGTGTGGCAGAAAGGAAGAATCGTACAATTGTGGAAGTTTCCCGTGCTATGCTCCATGATCAAAGACTTCCGAAGTTTCTATGGGCTGAAGCTGCAAATACCGTCGTATATGTATAAAACCGATGCCCTCATCAAGAATTGGGTTCCAAGACTCCTGAAGAAATGTTCACCGATAAGAAACTTGACGTATCTCATTTTAGAATTTTTGGAAGCCTTGTATATTTTCATGTGTCGAAAGAGAAAAGGAATAAATTGGCTGCATCTGGAAAGAAATGAATCTTTGTGGACTATAGCAAAAATACTAAGGGCTAGAGAATCTATGTAGCTGGTCAAAGGGAAGTTGAGATTAGCCATGATGTCACTGTTGACAATGATATGGCTCTTAGCAAGGTAGACAATCTTCTTACTTTAAGGGAATCTAAAGAAGATGACATTGGGGAACCGAAGGAAAAGGAAGATGAGACGATGCCCGATGTGGAAGAACCTATGGATCCTATTGATCCTCCTCCACAAGAGCCTTCCTTTTCTAGGAAGAGCCCTTCATGGCTTAGGGGGATACTTGATGATGTTGAAGGACACATTGCACCTCGAGGAACCTTCCGTGAAAGTAAGAAGTCGAAGAGGTATCAAGGATACCTGACCATCATGAGCACGATCATCCAAAATGAGCCTTCGTCATTCACAGATGTTGTCAAGCATCAAGTATGGAAGGATGCTATGACCGAGGAGTATGAGTCCATTATGAAAAACCATGTTTGGGATGTGGTCCCTAGACCCCATAACAAAGTAGTTGTGACTTCAAAATGGCTTTACAAGATAAAGCATGTAGTTGATGGAAGTGCGGAAAAGTATAAGGCTCCTTTTTCCGCTCATGGCTTCTCCCAGAAGGAAGGTATAGACTATGATGAGATATTTGCATCTATTGCCCGATATACCACCATCCGCTCGATCATAGCCCTTGCTGCTTCACAAGGATGGAACCTACATCAGATGGATGTCAAAACTGTGTTCTTACATGGTTCAATCAAAGAGGAGGTCTATGTAGAGCAACCTGAAGGATTTGAGATTTATGATCGAGAATATTATGTGTGCGGGTTGAAGAAGACCCTCTATGGGCTAAAGCAAGCACCCCAAGCATGGTATGAGAGGATCAATAGCTACTTGATGAAGTTGGGATTCACTAGGAGTGAAGTCGACCCTAACTTTTACTTTAAGGTTATAGATTACAAGCCTCTCATACTGGTTCTATATGTTGACGACCTCTTTCTAACAAGTGCAGACCCTTTCATTCACGAATGTAAGAGGGAGCTGGCTTCTGAGTTTGAGATGAAAGACCTAGGACTTATGCACTATTTCCTAGGACTGGAAGTCTGGCAGAAACCAGGGGATATTTTCCTATCTCAAGGAAAATATGTGGTGAAGATATTGGAGAGATTTGGCATGGTGGACTTCAAGCCCATAACTACCACAATGGAGCTTGACTTCAAGAAGTTAAGCGGTAGTGCTACTGGACCTATTTTACGAAATGCTACCGAGTATCATCGACTCGTTGGAGCATTAATTTTCTTGGTGAATTCCCGTCTGGATATATGCTTTGCAGTCAACACATTGAGTCAACATATGGTTGAGCCTCATCACTCACATTGGATTAGTGCCAAGAATCTGTTGAGATATCTTCGTGGCACAATCACTCATGGGTTGAAATACATTGCCAAAGATGTGAGACTACTTCGGTATACTGATGTTGATTGGGCAGGCAATGTGGTGGACCGAAAGAGCACTTCTAGGTTTTGTTTCTCTTTTGGATCTGCCTCGATATCCTGGATGAGAAGGAAGTAGAAGTTGGTGGCTTTGAGCACCGTCGAGGCAGAGTACATTGTTGCTAGCATGGCCTGCTGTGAGGTACTCTGGTTGCGAAAGCTCTTCAATGAGCTGTTTGGATTTACATTGGATACCACCGTGATTCTGTGTGACAACCAGAGTAGGATCCGTTTATTAGAGAATCTCGTATTTCATGATCGCTCCAAGCATATCGATATCAGGTACCACTATATTCAATATATGGTGCAGTGAGGAGCAATAAGGCTCCAACATATCTGTACAAATGAACAAGTCGCCAACATTTTGACAAAGCCCCTCGAAAAGGTCAAATTCCTGACTTTCCAAGAACGACTTGGTGTCATTCAGAGACCCTCTTATGAGGGTCGAGTATGATGTATTGAGCTCTGGGAGCTCCAGGGGGGCCCAGGTACTTCTTGGAGCAACATGTGACCGCAGGGTGACTTACCATCCCCTGGTGGTGCACTATGTACAGGGTAAAGGTTCAACCTTCCCCTATGACACCCCGTGGCGACTGTGGAACATGATGATTAGTTCTCCTGTGGGCCAAGATGATTTGTTCTCCGTGGTGACTGTAGAGCAGGATGATTAGTTCTCCTGTAGGCCAGGATGATTAGTTCTCCATGGCATCCACTAGACAGGATGATTCGTTCTCCTGTGGACAGGATAATTAGTTCTCCTGTCGAGACATCCTACCCATGCAGTCTGGGACTCATGGGAAGTACCTCTCATCTTATCAATGAGAAGGGAATGAGCATAGGGACCATAGTAGTACTATCGATGGACGCATTGTTGTATCTACCATACTCCCTATGCTAGGATGACCTCCATTGATCTGGGATCAATGATACTGATCTGGGATCAGTGAGAGTGGTTCACACTCTTGAGACTGACTTCGGTTCAATGGAGGATGGTATGATACATCCTCGATCATTTCTTCTTCTTCATAGTTTGAGTAGAGCATATCAGAGCAGAGTGGGGTCAAGCTGTACAGGACAGTGCATTTGATGGATGGATAGCAACGATGGTCTGACGGATTGCAGATGAAGTTCTCCCTAGTTGGGAGGGAGTGTTAAAATTGGCAACTAGGGCCAAACTCCTTATGTATCACCTTATTTATGGCTTCTGATATTTTTCCTATATTCCTCTCATTGAGAGGTGTAGGATTGATATTTCCAATAAGTATTTATGGAGATATGAATTTATTTTGATTATGGACAAATTGTCAAGGTCGATCGGCAAACTTATGTAGGCTCAAAAGCCCAATAATCGTGTCTATTTAACCTCAACGTTTGCATATAAATACAAGGAGCGTTCTCCTCATTTGGACAATTCAATTCACTCATCTTCTCTCTCTCTCTCTCTCTCCTACGCATAAAAGGAGCCTCTCTCTCTCTCTCACGTGTGGTTGAAAGGAAGACGTCTTAGGGCAAGGAAGATGCAGAAAGGAGGATGTTAGGGCAGTAGGTCATCTCTTTGACCAGCGTTGACCACGCTGACCTTCCAGAAGTGTGGATTGGGTGTGGTTGCCTCCCCTAGGCAGGCCGCAATTTTTGGCATGAAAATCGAGGTGATTTGACCTCTGGTTTGACCGATGTTGACTGCCCTAGTTTAGGGCTGCAAGTTGACTTTAGAAATTTGCAAATTGACTAAAATTTTGGGGTTGTTCAAGGGTTGTTTTTTCAAGATGTTCGAGGACAAGTTGACCGGAAATTGACCAAGTATTTTAGAGGTCAATTTCAGATAGTTTGACCAAGTTTGACTTTGCAAATCTAAGTTTGTTGCTGCTGATATAAAATTACAGAATTCAGATTTTGTATTATTTCTCTCTATTGAACTATTGAAGATAAAAAAATATTTGATCAAAGGGTTTCCCCGCATTGGGGTTTGTCCTTGGCTAGCCGCCACATCTTGTGTCTCTTGTCTTGGCTTGTTTTCTATTGATCATTTATTTTCACTTTACTTAATGTATATGTGATTGCTAATTTGTGGCTAATAAGAAGAAAAATAAGTAAACTGCTCTAAGCATAGAACATACCATAATTTAACACAGAAGAACCAACACCTTCAAATATTCAAGAGTGTTGCTCCACAAGAACGAGCACCTCCAAATATTAAAGCAATGTTGTCCCACAAAGAACCAACATCTACAAAATGTTAAGAATTTGTTAATGAGAAAGGGATTTATTTGCATGAGGACATGCAAGCCCTCAAGCATGGGGGGATGTTGGACCTCGAATATGCCCATTTTTCCACCATAGAACACCATTATTCATAGCCTAAATTTCTCTACTTTTACACTCATTTCATATCATAATTCGAAAACTTGCTACCAATTCATATCCTACACTTCGTGGTTGATTATCATTAGTTTTCTTAGATTTTTATGATTAGAGATGATTTTGTTATGATTTACTAATGAGGATTTTGCTAAGTTCATTTGTTGTAAGGTTCCATTGCCAAAAATCTTCATGAGTTAATTAAACTAAGTTGCTACAAGTTAAAATTAATTTTATGATCAAATGAATAATAATTTTGACATTTCGAGACTTGGATCGTGTTCAAAATACCCTCTTTCAGATAATCGAGAAACCGTTTGTCAAAATTCATCACCAAGAAGAAATTATGGTCAAAACAATTCTTAAGTATAAAATTAGTGTCAGAATACTCTGCTTAAGTACAGAATCGTTGAACGGTGAATGATTTCGGGCATGCACGGGTTGGGATATGAACGGTTCTGGGTTAGCCACGTGGGGCAGACATGATTGGTCCAATTCATTGCATGTTCCAAAAGATTCTTATTTAGCTCAACTCCAACACTTTTCTACTATACGTAGCCTTGATCCATTTCTTATTTTATTTGTTGTAACCACCTCACCAATTTGTTACACCAGCTGAACTCTTTAAATCATGATGGCTTTGTAAACAAGAAGGGGGACTCATGTGTATGATTTTTTTTTTTGTATAGGGAATCTAGATGATACACATATGTATGGTGTGCTGCAAAGGAGGATACACATATGTATGGTGTGTTAAATGGGAGACAGGAACAGGGAGAAGATTGTTAAGTAGTTTTTTTTATGCACGGGAGTTTGAATTCATAAGCATACATTTGATGATGATGTATATGTCATTTGAATCCTGATCCTTAATACAATTTTGATTCAGCACTTGAATTTTCTGAGTATTATGATTTGTTTTGATTATTAAGAACATTGCATCAATTCAGACTTACGTTTTTCTGAAACTTTCATACATAATTTTGATTCTGTACTTAAAATTTTGTAAGTGATCATGGTTTTTTATTTTTAAAAGCATTGAATTAACTTAAGCTTTCTCCGAGAGTGGCAAGGGCCCACCATCGCCTCAAAGAAAGTTTTGTAAAACATCATAGTATAGATCTAGGCATAGGGATTTTGTTTTGAAAGCATGTGTCAATTAGATCTCATAATTATGATTTTGTACTCAAGACTGTAATTTGTTTTCTTGAAACTAAATAAATATTTCATCTTCAACTTGTTACAAACTAGCGAATTGTCTTGATCAACGATTGTATTGCATAAATAATCCTTTGTTACAGGTTTACGATTGGAATACTTAAAGGTGTTTCTTAATTGGATAAACAAGAGATCAAAAACTCTATTTCTTTTAAATATGAATTGAAATTGATTCTGTACCTTACTAATTTACTATAATTTCTTGTAACATTGTGTTTTGGAAATCAAGTATTTGAAAGCAATGCTACGAGACCATTAAATCGTTGTTTGGAGTTGTAGTTTAGTTTTGAAATTCATTACAATTGTAATTAGTTATTGGTAGAACCATTAGTCAATGTGATTATGTTTGAATGATTTCTTGAGTTTGATTAAAGTAATCTAAGGATAGGATAGTGTTTTATTTTGTAGTTTCTTAGATTTGAAGCATGTCAATTTAATCTTCATTATTTAAATTCTTATTGCAGAGTGATGTTAGGAAGATTGAAAGGTTAAAGTTTGAATGCTCATTGATTTGTGAGATCCTGGGAATTAGATTAATTGCAATCTTGTTTGAATTATTGCCTTAGTTTAACTTCGTTTGAGTGAAGTGAATTATGTTGGATTGACATTTAGCATAAGTTTGATGTTATTTTGAGTTAGCCTCGATTGATTCAAGATTCATGTTCTTAGATTAAATAGATCTTATTATTTAGGTTGAGATTTCCATTTAGATTAAAATTGTTTGAATGCCAATTTGTATTGCTTTGTTTATGATTAATTAGAGTTAGTTTCGTTTGCATAGTGATTATAATTTCTTAGTCCTATTGTTTGAGCATGTTTTCCTCAATTGATTAGTTTCAAACTATAAATAACAATTTTGTACATCGACGATAAATTGATTTCTCACTCTAGTTTAGGTCAGATGCTCTGATCTTGCGCTTGTGCCTCTAAGTCTTATGACCTCAGATTGATAATTTAATGTTGGAATTATAACACATATAATTTCCCAAACAGTAACTGAAGATCCTTCTCAAGGGAACATCTCATGGCCTTCTCTTCATCGAACTTCACATCTCTACGAACCACTGTCATCCTATGAGATGGAAGGTACACTCGATATTTTTTAGGTATATCAGTGTATCCTACAAATATGCCCAACTCAACAGCCAGTTCTAGCTTTTTCCTTGCATCCTTGGTAACATGACAGTAAAATTATGAACCAAATATCCTGAAGTGTGCCACATCTGGTTTCTTACCTGAAAAAGCTTCTTCTGGTGTACTCATCTCGAGAATATAATGAGGACTCCTGCTCTGCACAGATATAGTTATGTTGCATGCTTCAACCCACAAGTGCAATGATAGGCCCTGATCATGTAACATCGTCCATGCAACTCCCACAATACTTTTGTTCTTCCTTTCATCCACCCCATTCTATTGTGGATTATGGAGTGTTATTAACTCATGTTGAATGCCTTCTAATGCACAGAAGTTCTTGAATTAATTCGACACATATTCCACCATTATCGTTGCTGAGAGCCTTCACTTTCCTACTAGTGTCTTTCTCAACAAGTGCTTTAAATTCACAAAATTTTAGAGAACGTTTGATCTTTCTTCTGCATGAAGAAAATCCAACACTTATGTGAGAAATCATCTACAAATATTACATAATACTTGTGCTTGGTCATGGAGGTTGTCAAAAACAGTGCACACACATCTTAGTGAACTCTTTCAAGGATCACTTGTGCTTGACTATCCTTTTCATGAAAGGTGGCTTTGGTGTACTTCTTCAATGTACACAATTTGCATGTATCTCTCTACTCTAGTGCATACTTGGGAAGTCCTGTAGAAATTGGTTGCATGATCTTCAAAGCTCCATGGTGCAAGTGGCCCAATATTCTATGCTATAATTCACCGATGTCTCGGCTCTGCACCTTCTCTTCTTTTGTACTCAATGTTGCACAATATTCTACATCCAATTTGTAGGGGTTCTTCACTCGAACCCCGATCTTCTTCACTTGTCCTGAGGCTATGTGATGAAGGAAATCCTTTCATTTTCTAAATATCACATCATAGCCATGGTTGTCCAACATAGCAACTAAAACTAAATTCTTCTTCAGACCTGGAACATACATGACATCTTTTAATGTGAGAGGAGAACCAAACTCCCTCTCAAAAGTAATAGTATTGATGTCGGACGCGTTTTACCTTCCATCATCTCCCATTTCAATGTGCATCTGGAGGTCCTTCTCCTCTAAGTCATTGAAAAATTCTTTGTTATCGTTCATATGGAATGAGGCTCCACTATCCAGATACCACACACTACCCGTCACTGATGTCACCATGCAAGCAATGAGGGTGAAATCCAACTCGAATTGTGAAGCAAGAGCTTCACCTACCACTCCTCCTGAGGGACTCTTGTCAGCATTCTTGTCTGTACACTTCATGGTATAGTGTCCCAACTCATGACAGTGAAAACATTTAATCTTTGATTAGTCCTTCTTCTTTCCACCTTGATTGGAATCTCCTTTAGATTGGAATTTCTTTCCTTTCTCTTTCTTCGCCTTTCGAGCTAAGGCACAATTCTCCTCATCATCATGCTTAGATGAAGTTCCATCTCTAGTGCTTTGCCTTATCTCTTCTTGCACCAAGTCGGACCGCAAACGTTCCCACTTCGGTAGATGCTCCCTCCCATTCACTAAATCCTGGTAGTTGTGCCAACTCTTGGAAAGGCCTAGAAGTGCTAGGCTGACCAAATCATCTTCAACAACTATAATACCGACACTTCCAAGCTTATCCCGACATTGGGTGAACTTACTCAAGTATTGTGGTATTGTGTCGCCCTTCTCCATCTTGATCTTTTGAAGCTTTTCCTTCAATGCTAGCTTCATATGGTCACTGACGTTATGAGACAAGTCGATCAAGGCTTGCCACATTGCATATGGTGTATCCTTCACGTGGAGGTTTGAGACAATACGATCTTGAACTCGAGTCTAGTATGATCATTCTTGCCTTTGCAACACATTTTCTCCACTCTGCCACATCTTGAGCATCTATTGTTGGAGGCTTAGGAATATATGTGTTTATGAATTCCTTCAACCCGTTTTCTTCCAACACTGCCTCCATCCTGTCCTTCTAAGCAATATAGTTTGAACTACCCTCAAGGGCATATTCAAGTCTCAATCCATAGAACGACATACTCCTGACTCTGAAGAATGATACTGCAAATTCGATTTCACCTGCAAAATACAAACTTGTATTCTCCTCTTCTAGTGTGATTTATGCTCTAATACCATGTAGAAAAGAAATTCCTTGTAGATTCAAACTTCTAACTGTAATTTACTAAAACAATAAACTTGAATCTACTCTACTCATCAGCGGAAATAATTAAATGATCACGAAGCATACAAGAGAAAGAATTCAATCAACAAATTACACAATGATTTCCTAGGGAAAGCCATAGATAAAAACCCTTGCTATATGTATATTGTATTATTCATAAAATATGAGAATATTACAATGTTTTGCTCAAACTCAAGCAACCTCTGCACTATCTCTATCTATCTCACAACTTCCTAGACAAGACTAGGCCAATACTTAACCAAATTTTGGCTTGCCCAAGTCCCTATTTCCTTGTGTTGTTTCCTTGGGAATTAGCCCCTATTAATTAGGGAAATTCCTCAATTGGAATTGCGCAATTCTCATAGGCCCTCCTCTAACTGCATGCACCACCTGTACAATTTGGATAATTATACGAATGATAGTACACTGCGCTTGAACTCCAATATCAACTTGGCAAATCTCAGATCTAACATGCATGAGTTATTTATGAGTGAATCATCAGTTAACTGGTTGAACACATGAAGCGACACCCCACTGTCTGACCTCCTACTAGTTCCTCCATCGGTTGGAACTAGTTTAACTGACTTTAACTTAGTTAAACTGAATTAATTAATTACAGCGCAAAATAAACTCAACTAGGGCTCCTATAATGTAAGTGACACTCTACATGAATCAATTTAGACCCTCAACTCGAATTAACTAAGCCAATTAAGTCAAATTAAATTAGTTAACTCGTACAAGTTGTCTTGTGATGTGGAATTACAATTTTATTCTTAATTTAATTCAAGGACAAAATTAAATCAAGATTTTCTTGTTGCATTTTCAAGAGAGATTAGATTAGCTATTTTGATGAAGAGTGGAGTCGTGAGAAGTTAACCAATTTTATTTTAATGGAAATTTTTAGTTGAAAGGCCATAACCTTTTTTTTGTGATTTTTTGCAAATGATTTCTATTAGAAAAGAGAAGTATTGCGTTGATAGCATTTCCATATGAGGCTTGTCTTTCCAAGGAGACCAGCGCATGACTCAAAATAATATCTAGATTATGGGATATTCACATATCCTGATCAGATACACCTTTACCATGCTATTCAGTTGTAGTCACCATGAACATTGAGGAATTACATTATCGGTGATTAAGAGCAAACAATAAGTGACACACTCACAATAATTGCTCAATTGTGGTCACCATTTTAACATTAAGGAATTGCATAACCATTGACTATGAGCAAAAAAATAAGTACAAGGGAACTTTAAAACAAATAGTGAAACTCGGGTAGGATTGATGCCAAAAGTGGTTGCACTTTCAAAAAAGCTAAACCAGAGGTCTTTTAGACTTGAAGCGAGATTCACGAGTGCAATAGAAACCAAGTAAACCATACCAGCGCCATCGCAACACTACAGGAGTAGTTTGCTCTATGGAGACTAGTCAGAGATGATAATCGGGGATAGTGGCGTCAAATTTGTGTGTGGAGATGTAGCTACCGATGGTACCACAGTCAAAGGTGGAACATTAATAATAGCAGGAGAATCTTGGTTCTCTGCTGACTCAGTGTCTGATCCGGAGACTACATATTTTTCCACTTTGGCTAGTCTGGTCCCAATATCATCCAGGATAAAATGAATGTTGCAGAGAATCCTTTTGATGTCTTCCTAGCTTGCAAGTAATTTATAGTTGTCGACTTTCTTGTCCCTAAGAACCATGCGTAGCAAGGGCTCGAGCTGCTAATGCAAAGTTATAGAGTGAAGGAAATGTAGGTGATGTTCCCTAAATCATCCTGGATCAGGAACCCAATTTAACCTATATCTTGTAACCTCTGAGTCTGAAAAATAAGACCTCTCACCAAATCTTTTCGACTCTAGGAGAAGAATATCTCTCCTTACTTCTGGAGGGATAGAGTCGAATAAATTCACCATGGATTCCCATCCAAAGAGCCTACGTCTAGAGGACGAGGAACTTGGTATTTCTCCTCTATGACTTGGCATGCGTGTCGAGGAGCCATGAGAGCCGAGGTGCAACCAGAAAATGGGATCGGGGAGTGACCCAAGAACAATATAAGCCAAGGCATGGGTTACCAACAATAAGATACTAAAAGACCGAGACCCCAAGAACAAAGATATCAACCCATAAGATAGATGAAACAGGGAGGGTAACTAATGGCAGAGAGATTAAAATCAATTGAGAACCAAGGAGACCCCTGAGAAACCACACCTGGACAGACTAATATGAGTAACTCAACTAGAATTTGAGAATTGGGCTCAAAAAACACGGTAGGAAGATTAGAACCAACGAGGGCCAACATATGTCTCACCCTTTTAAAACCAGACGGACGGAGAAAGAGCCTGAATACCACACCTCACATACCAAGAACGGATAGTTGAAGGATAAACCGGCAGGTTTGGAGCCTTGGAGCGATGACGATGACAATATCGCCACCAATTTAAAGGAAGGACCCATTTGAGTGTTATGGAGAAAAATTACGAAGAACATTGACCTGCCCGAGGTTTTTGGGAGCAAACTATTGGGGTCCAGGAGAGTGTTAGCTTGACTAAAACAAAAAACACAATAACCAGAGATAGATCATAAAAGAGCCAGTAATTTAGTAAATAGTTTAAGGGGGAGGCATGTACAAGAGGTCGCAGAAGTTTGTGAGACCCTCTTTGCCACCCCAACAAACGTAAGCACTTTTCCAACCACAAGAGACCTCTATGTTGTTGACCTAGGTTGTCATTGATGTCAATATGCCAATATTCTAGATACTAGATGATGATATGAAGCCAAGGGGAAGCAGAACAGATCCATGAAGAAACATGAGCAAGGCCATCAGGAAAGCCAAGCCATGAGTAAGAGTCTGTTAATGGAGGATTTAACAAAGGAGGCATATCAAAGCTATCACTTATGCTTAAGAGTATTGCAGAATATTAGAACAAGAGAGGCATATCGAGAAAGACAGAAGCCATCAAGGTATGAAGGTATCAAAGAAGGTCATTGAAGGACATTGCAAAGCCAAAGGAAGACATTGGAGAAAGAGGAGACACATCATAGGAGCATCGCATGTAATACATATCCAAGAAGAACCGAGAGGAAGAATTCATCAAAAGAGGAGTTAACACATCAGAGGAGTATTGCAGAATATCAAAGCAGAGCATATCAGAGGAGCATAAACAGATCTATCAGAGCTACAAGAGGAGCCATATCGAGAGTATCAGGAGTAATATATGCCAAAGAAGAACTATCGAAATCCAAAGGAAGACCGATCAAAGGAGCATAGAGGAAGAGCGAAAGAGTACAAAGAGCGGAGGTCATAAAGGAAACAGCGGAGCAATATACCACTATTGGAGGCAGAGTTATATATAAGATTATATATATATATATATATATATATATATATATATATATATATTATATATATATATATATATATCGAAGAAATCATGTCGGGGGGTTCTATTATGTGCCACTACCCGAAACCCCCGATTGCGATATACATGTGCGGAACCCGATGATATATATGTCCGGTTGTATAAACAGTTGGAAATCCGGCTAAGTGTGTTCGAAGCGGGTTTTTCAATGTATTTCATATATTCCATCTCTAAGGCTTTCCACATTAAAAATATGCGATTGCAATATATATTATATATATTATATATATATATATAATATATATATATATATTATATATATATATATATAAAGTGCGATACCTATGCGGACCTACTGCGACATTATAAAATGCCCTATTGATATATCGCATCCGCGGTAATCGCAATATATAAAGGGCTGTCACCCCCAAAGGTGCCGATTGTGATAAAGCCTGTGAAACCACTGCAACATTGTAAAATGACTTAATACTATATTGCATCTGCCAAATCGTAAGTGTTTAAGGCCTTGCCGCATTGAAAGTGTCGATTGTGATATATACACACGGACCCGAAGGGTATAGCAACTGTAGCTTAATATAATATCGCGTCCAGCAAGGGAATCAGCCATCGACCATCAGCAATGTTATGGGCTCGACTTATAAAAGACTTCTGGAAGCCGCAACTGCGAATTGCGATAACGTCGTGGAGGAGCGGACCCGATGAAGTTATTGAATTGGGCGTAATGCATTTGAAGTTCGGCCTTAAGCGTTCAATCTAGCTTTTCCATGTATTCCTATGTATTTCAATAAATGTATTGCCCGGGGTTCTTAAGGCCAAATGCATAAATAAACGCTTCCGATAGTTCAGTGGGCCTGAATGACTGTGATTGTGATTGTGATTGTGACGTGGCATGTGGGGCCTCCCTGTTGGTACAGTTTCTCTGTAAATAATGAAGTCTAATGTATGAACGTTATTAAAGAAAAAAAAGGGACCTCTTTGATATTGTTTAATAAGCATCATTTCTATTGTAATTCGGCCCCTCTTCCTCTTGAACGTGTCATGTGAAGCATTGGTTAATTCGAATAGGTAGAGGAAGCTAAAGTGACAAAGGATCGGGAAACCGAAGAAGCAAGCGAGCGTAGAGGAAACTACAATGACCGAGGAGGGAAGTCGAAGGATCAAGTGAGCATTAAGGAAGCCGAAGAGCCAGGGAAAGAGGAAAACGATGGTCAGAGGCATCAGGAATATATAGAAACAGAGAACAAGGAAAGAAATAGGTTGGTTAAAAATGCTGGAAGAAACAAAGGCAGCCGTAGGGTCTAGCAGAACAGAAAAGGGCCGAAGGACCAATAGGACAGGAGGCATTCGAAGGATGAGCATTTTTGTTGATCGTGTTACCCTGTGAGAGACTTAGACCTGTGATGGATTAATCAGGTACACAATGCAGTGTGAAGAACAATTCTGTGATGTACTAAATAAAGCTTTATCTAACATTGTTTGAAGGGAGAAGTAGCCAGTAGAGACGCAGTCATGCTGAAGCATTTACTGTGACAGTTAGAACAGATGCTTGAATAGAAAGTTGGTTCTTATGCAGAGCTTAGTGCAGCTAATAGTAGGCTCACTAAAGTTGTGTGGAGACATTATTAGAGATCATGAAGGCTATTGCAGACTCTATGTGGACAGTATGAAGAGTTGTAAAGACTCCTTCATAAGAAGACTGGTTGCCATTGATGTTGTAGCATGGAGACTACAATGAAGCTGTAAACAGACAGAACTCAATAAAAAAGAGTTCTGAGAGCAGAACATTACTATCAAACATGCCTTGACAAGATTGGGTTGGAATCCTTGGGGTTGGTGCCTCAAAAGTAGGAAGGATTGGTGTCCTTGGGATTGGTGCCTCAGAAGTAGGAAAGATTGGTGTCCTTGGATTTGGTGCCTCAGGAACTGAAAGGATTGGAGTCCTTGGGCGTTTGTGCTCCTAAGTCCAAGATTGTTGCCTTGGTAAAACAGAGTTGGTGCTCTGAAGGTTGGAGCCTCACAAAAGTCCAAGTTGGTGCTTGGCAACTGATTGCAACCATTTACATATTGTATCTATTTTATTGCAAAGATTATATTAATAAAAGCATCTATACTTGTTGTTCATCTTGTGTTCTGAATATAAATGTTTTAACTGGTAAAACAATAGTTGAAAAATAAATACTAATTCACCCCCCCCCCCCCCCCCCCTCTCAGTATTTCCAACAATTAGTATTAGAGCCAGTACCTTCATTCAAAGCCTAACAGCTTGAAGGTTGATCTTTAGAACACAAATGGCGAAGTCAAGAAAGAAAGTCTCCAATCCTCCTAAGGATGTGTCTCCCTCTACCATTAAAATAGAAGACAACCAATTTGAGGAGGCTCCATGGTTCAATGGGAACTTTAATATATGGGAAGCAAGAATGAAGAATTTCTTACAGACTCAAGGCATTGAAATCTGGAAATCAGTGATTGTTGATAGCAGGATGGATGGAGAATCCAAGGAGTACAATGCAAAAGCAATGAAGGCAATCTTGAATGGGTTGCCTGATTCTATAAGGAACAATCTAGGAAAATATTCATCAGCAAAGGGTATATGGGACAAACTTCATCACCTTCACTCAAAAGGAGCATTGACCATGACCATCAGTTAAGAAGATGATGGAAATCAAGAAGGAAATCCATAACCCATCATAGAAGCTGAAAATGAGACTGATGACATCAAGGCTAAAGCAGACCTAGAAGATGAAGAGAATGAAAAAGATATTGTAGAAGATCTCCTTGCTCAACTTATGGCTGCCATGGAAGAGATTAAAAATTTGAAAAAGGAAAATGAGGAACTTTAGAAGATAGCACTAGCTAGTGACCAAGATCAAACAAGGGAGAAAGTTGACCTTGTCAAGCTTCAAGTACAAGAAAGGGATGAAGGGCTTGCCAAGCTTAAGAAGGAATTTCATCAAAGCAAAAGAAAGCATCATGAAGAAGTCATATCCATGACAAATCAATTGGATAAAGCAAAGAAACGGGAAGATACCTTGTCAAGTCAACTTCAACAAAGGCACAAGAGCTTGAACAAACTTGAAGAAGAGATTGGTCAGTACAAGGTAGAGGTCTCCTCTCTCAAATCTCAGCTACAAGAAGCACGGAAACAAGAACAAGGAGCTGAGAAGACAATGGAAGCATTGGAAATCATAGAAGGATAGGTTGATGAAGCAGGAAAGGAAAGAAACACCATGATATGTCAACTAAAAGCAAAGGATGAAGAAATATTCAAATTAAAATCTAACATCAAACTTCTCAAGGCCGAAACATGTAAAGCTACAAGGAGCAAGGAAGAAATGGAGAGAAGTCTGGCAAAGGAAAATGAAGAAATCTTCAAAATGAAGTTAGATATCATCTCCCTTAAAATAGAAGCAAATGAAGCTACTCGTATCAAGGAAGAAATTGAGAAACAACTTGCTAAGAAGAATAATGAGTGTGAAAGATTGGAAGAAGAGATTGTCTTCCTCAGAAAAAGGGTTGAAGGGATGAACAAAATCTTGAAGAGCTCTCAAGCCTTGGATGACATGCTCAGCTATCAGAGATGTCCATTTCATAAATCAGGTCTCAGGTATGCAAGTGAATCCTCAAACAAGAATAATAATGCTTCAAACAAAAAGGATGTGAAGAAGCCAGAAAGAAATGTTGATGCTCCCAGTTCCAGCAAAGGGAAGGAGAAAAATCAAGGCAACAATGGAAGAAATCCTGCTCCAAGAAGAAATGTAGATGATGTCAAAGATGTGAGAAGCAATGGTTATCATTAAAGGATCTCAATGCAGAAAGGCTTCAGAATTACATCAAGGAAATCTCCATCTCCAAGGTACCGAAGTTTATTTTTTGGTTGTTGTTATTCTTGTACAAACTTTGGTCACATGGCAAAAGATTGTAAAGCATATCATAAAGATAGATGTTATGGTCCCCAACCATCTCATAAAGATAGATATTATGGTCCCCAACAATCTCCAAGGAACAATTTTGCAGGAAGAAATCATGAATTCTTATTCATGAACAATGTAGAATGCTTCTAGTGTCATAACATTGGTCATATGGCACGTGATTGTAACTTAACCTGGGCTCTTATACAAGCTATAACAATGCAAAATAAGAAAGTTACACAAGTATGGAGAAGGAAGCAAATACAATCCGAAAGTCTCTTGAACTCTCCAGCCAACAACACATGTTGTTGACCTGACCTTCGACAACCTGAGCATTTGATGGGAAGACTCTGCCAAAAGAGATGATGCATAAGTTAGGGGGAGCCTGTGATTCTTGATCATTATTGCAGAAGCTACTAGTGAAAGGGTCCTTATAAAATCCTTTTTGAGCTATATTAACAATCATTCATTAATAAGGATCATTTCTTAGGGGCACTCCATTGAAGAACTTGATCTGTTATCTATTCTTTGGACTGGTGTTGAAGATGTTTAGTAGAACTTGGAACAACAGAGAATGTCATCTAATACTAAAGAAATAGGGAAAACAACTATGGTGTTGTCATCACAGAAGTTTATGTCTTGACTCAGGGATTTAATGTGAGAACAGGTAAATTATGGACACAAATAGAGGCAACCTTCAAACAAATAGATACATTTGGAATGGAGTTTGACGTAAGAGCAGTTGGTAGCATATAACAAAACTGAAGCATTGCAAGAAGATGCAAATCAGGGAAATGAATTTAAAAGACATTCACAGACTGGATATCTAAATCTGCTAGCAGAAATAACTTGCAGAGATATGTACAAGAACACAAGGAAAAGATGGCTCATAGAAAGGAAAATGTTGTGCAGTCAAATATAACTTAAGTTGATACTGGTCACTTAGAAAATATAGCAACAGTGAGGCACAACCTCTCACCATTTCATCCAAATGCAATGATGTTGAATATTGGATGGTAGTGACTTAAGGAGAAGCATAGAGACACAAAGGAACTCGGATCTGAAGAAAGATAGCAAGAAAGACAATTTCAGTGGCATTTTCTCTTGATTCGGGCTATGAAGGCCTCTCAATTCTGACTGTGGAGACAACAAAATATGGATTGAAGCATAAAAACCTGGATTTGGACACTTGGTGTGTGGCTATTTGCAATCTGGTTGAAAGCATTGAAGTAGAGCATCTTTTAAGCATTGTAGAAGCCATAATAAAGTAGTTCTGAGACATGAAGAGGGGATAATGTGCTAATTGATGATAAAGCATCAATCCTTCTATCTTGAGTAAAAAGAAGAGCACTATGACAGGTGGAGTAATAGACCCATAAAGATCTATCATTCATAAAGAACATAAGCAGTTTGATAGGGGAAGTCCTAGAGCACTCCTTTGCCATTGATGTCAAAGGGGGAGAGAAGAAGAATATTGCCATCAATAACAAAGGGGGAGATTGTTGACTTAGGTTGTCATTGATGTCAATATGCCAATATTCTAGATACTAGATGATGATATGAAGCCAAGAGGAAGCAAGGCAGATCCATGAAGAAACAGGAGCAAGGCCATCAGGAAAGCCAAGCCATGAGTAAGAGTCTGTTAATAGAAGAGTTAGCAAAGGAGGCAATCAAAGCTATTGCTTATGCTTAAGAGTATTGCAAAATATCAGAGCAAGAGAGGCATATCGGAAAAAACAGAAGCCATCAAGGTATGAAGGTATCAGATAAGGTCATTGAAAGATATTGCAAAGCCAAAGGAAGACATTGGAGCAAGAGGAGCCACATCGGAGGAGCATCACATGTAATACATGTCCAAGAAGAACCGAGAGGAAGAATTCATCAAAAGAGGAGTTAACGCATCAGAGGAGTATTGCAGAATATCAAAGCAGAGCATATCGGAGGAGCACAAACAGAGCTATCAGAGCTACAGGAGGAGCCATATCGAGAATATCAGGAGTAATATATGCCAAAGAAGAACTATCGGAATCCAAAGGAAGACCGATCAGAGGAGCATAAAGGAAAAGTGAAAGAGTACAAAGAGCGGAGGACATAAAGGAAACAAAGGAGAAATATACACTATCGGAGGCAGAGTGTATATATATATATCGAAGAAATCATATCAGGGGGTTCTTTATGTGCCACTACCTGAAACCCCCAACTTTGATATACATGTGCGAGCCCGACGATATATATGTCCGGGTGTATAAACAGTTGAAGTCCGACTAAGTGATTCGAAGCGGGGTTTTTCAATGTATTTCATATATTCTGGCTCTAAGGCTTGCCACATTAAAATATGCGATTGCAATATATATATATATATATATATATATTATTAAGTGTGATACATATGCAGACCCGCTACAACTTTATAAAATGCCCTATTGATATATCGCATCTACAATAATCGCAATATATAAAGGGTTGTCACCCCCGAAAGCACCGATTGCGATAAAGTACACAGACCCGTTGCAACATTGTAAAATGACTTAATACTATATCGCATCCGCCATATCGTAAGTGTTTAAGGCCTTGCCGCATTGAAAGCGTCGATTTCAATATATACACACGGACCCGAAGGGTATATCAATTGCGGCTTAATATAATATCGTGTCCAGCAGGGGAATCGGCCATCAGCCATCGGCGATGTTATGGGCTTGACTTATAAAAGACTTCCGAAAGCCGCCACTGTTGATTGCGATAATGTTGTGGAGGAGCGGACCCGATGAAGTTATAGATGCAAGCGTAATGCATTTGAAGTCCAACCTTAAGCGTTCAGTCGGGTTTTTCCATGTATTCCTGTGTATTTCAATAAATGTATTTCCCGGGGTTCTTAAGGCCAAATGCATAAATAAACGCTTCCGATAGTTCAGTGGGCCTAAACAACTGCAATTGCGATTGTAATGTGGCATGTGGGGCCTCCCTCTTGGTACAGTCTCTCTATAAATAATGAATTCTAATGTATGAACGTTATTAAAGAAAAAAAAGGGACCTCTCTAATATTTTTTAATAAGCATCATTTCTATTGTAATTCGGCCCCTCTTCCTCTTGAACTTGTCCTATGAAGCATTGGTTAATTCGAATAGGCAGAGGAAGCTAAAGCGACTAAAGGATCGGGAAACCGAAGAAGAAAGCAAGCACAGAGGAAACTACAGCGACCAAGGAGGGAAGCTGAAGGATCAAGCAAGCGTTGAGGAAGCTAAAGAGCCAGCAGAAGAGGAAAATGATGGTTAGAGGCATCAGGAATATATAGAAACAGAGAACAAGGAAAGAAATAGGTTGGTTAAAAATGCTGGAAGAAACAGAGGCAGCCGTATGGTCCAGCAGAACAAAAAAGGGCCGAAGGACCAACAGGACAAGAGGCATTCGAAGGATGAGCATCTCTGTTGATCATGTTAAACTGTGAGAGACTCAGACCTGTGATGAATTAATCAGGTAGACAATGCAGTTTGAAGAACAATTCTGTGATGTAATAAATAAAGGTTTATCTAACATTGTTTGAAGGGAGAAGTATCTAGCAAAGAAGCAGTCATGCTGAAGCATTTACTGTGACAGTTAGAACAGATGCTTGAACAAAAAGCTGGTTCTTATGTAGAGTTTAGTGCAGCTAATATTAGACTCACTAAAGTTGTGTGGAGACATTATCAGAGATCATGAAGGCTATTGCAGACTTTGTGTGGACAGTATGAAGAGTTGTAAAGACTCCTTCATAAGAAGACTAGTTGCCATTGATGTTGTAGCATGGAGACTACAATGAAGTTGTAAATAGACAGAACTCAGTAAAGAAGAGTTCTGAGAGCAGAACATTACTATCAAACATGCATTGACAAGATTGGGTCGGAACCCTTGGGGTTGGTGCCTCAAAAGTAGGAAAGATTGGTGTCCTTGGATTTGGTGCTTCAGGAACTGGAAGGATTGGAGTCCTTGGGAGTTGGTGCTCCTAAGTCCAAGATTGTCGCCTTGGCAAAACAGAGTTGGTGCTCTAGAGGTTGGAGCCTCACAAAAGTCCAAGTTGGTGCTTTGCAACTGATTGCAACCATTTATTTATTGTATCTATTTTATTGCAAAGATTATATTAATAAAAGCATCTATACTTGTTGTTCATCTTGTGTTCTAGATATAAATGTTTTAACTGGTAAAACAATAGTTGAAAAAGAAATACTGGTTCACCCCCTCCTCAGTGTTTCCAACATATGTAGCTATAAGGATCTAATGATAATACAAATATTAGCATCTGAGAAATGTGACCAGTGATTGTGGGGTCACTGAATAGACATTTGGCATGCCCGACACACCCTTCAAAACCCCCAAATTATCCAGACATCATACGCTCATCAATGAACTCTTAGATTTTGATGTTAGGAATTTCAGGAAGGTCCACCAATCAGTCCAACATTATAGAAGCCATTACAACTGTGTGAGAAACCCTGAGGCCAAGTATATTATCGCACATCTCGATAACACCTAACAGATGTATGCATTTATAGCGACAGGACTTGTTGGGGAGGCCTTGAGGCTTGGTTTCCATTAGGGGCCACACTGTATTTTTCAAAGGCTAAGTTGTAGGAAAGGACCTACTATTTATGACCTCCAACCCTCGCACCAATCTACGTCTTAGCATGGAAATCATGTGCTCTGTCAAGGTTCTTCTAAATAGGTTCACCCCATCGGGCACTATAGGTGTACTTGTGGACCCGTCTTTTTGCACCTAATATTTAATTTCTTCTACGTCATCCCTTGTGTACAGCACCGACCAAGGATCATCCAGTTTGACGTGTCATTCCCTACACCCCCAATTCGCCAACGCATCTACCACCCTATTCCCTTCCCTATGTGTGTGTTGAAGAATAATGTAATGAAATCCTGGTAGGATATCACTGGTGTTGGCTACCACATCTTGTAGATGCGAAATACACATTGTTCTATGTGGGGATTGTCCATTGAGTAATTTTTTAATACATCGGATTACTATATGCAAGTCTTGATGAATATGGAGCAATCAGAATCCTTGTCTAGTTGCAATTTGTAGACCTTTTTCAACTACTAGGAATTCCACTAAATTATTTGTGGCTACACCATAGGACCATGCAAAGAGATGTAGTGGATTAGATTGTTCGTCGCAGAAGATCCCTCCATACCCAACCTTACCTGGGTTTCCCTTCAAAGCGCCATCAAAACTTAGTTTAAGAAAGGATGACGGGGGTGGTGTATATGAGCTAACAAGATGATGCATAGGTCTCTACACTTCAGAAGATAAGGGCGTTGCCATTGTAGGATTCATGTCAAGTTCCTTTACAATGAAATATTCTTATTCGTCTGCTTGCTAGCTCTCCTTGTTCCAAGAGGATGAAAGGATGGTTTCTCTAATATTTAAAATAATCACTTCCTTTATCCTTGTTGTCTGGTGACATTTCAATTGGAATATACAGAGATTTCTTTCCTTCCATATATTCCATAACATGAATCCAAGTGATGATTTCCAAACCCTAAAGACAATAGGATTATGAATCTTACGTCCAATCCAATAATTCAATAGACTCATCAAATCAGCAATGGAGGGGCAACTGCATCTAAAAAGTGAGGAATGATTGCCTAAATACCCATTGCAAAGAAACATGAGAGAAATATGTTTCATAGTTTCCTCTACCTGGGTACACAATTGGCACAGTGGGGGTCCCTCAAAACCCCATCTTCCGAAGGCAATCCAATGTGAGAGTGTGTCCCCAAGCTATCAACCACAGAAATGTAGACATTTTCGACCACCACAAACTCTCACAAATCCATCTACACACCCCTTCGTTTTCCTGCATTACCCAACCAACAAGTAGGGAGTAAGCTTCTTTAAGTGAGAAGACTCATGTTGATTGTTGTACCCATCATAAGATATTATTCTTAAGAGAGTCTAATTTGTCTATCTACTAATATTGTTTGGAACTCTTCCCATGGAAAGTTATCTTTCATACTCCTCCAATCCTCCATTTCTTTCCATTGCCTCCACAGCTGGTCGTCAACTGTAGCTTTCCAGAAGTCAAAAACCTTGTTTGCTCCCATTGCTGGAGTCAATATTTTAAAGGGAACAAATGTACATTCTTCTCTAAAGGAGGTTGTTGTTGCCAAGTATCTTCCCAAAAGGACGTAGTGATTCCTCCTTTTACATCCCAAAGGGAAAATTGTCTCACCAAATCCTTGCATTGTTGAGCCCACACCTAGATCCCAGATCCTTTACAACAACCCTGAAAGCATAAGCGCTCCTCTTGTGTTGATAAGGGTGCATATTTCCTAAGCCAGATCCTCTTTCAAATTTTAGGACCTTGTTGTACCTAGGCCCACCACAATTTCATACCATATGCATTGTTAATTAGTTTTGGGTCTCACAAACCCAAGCGTCCCAACTTTTTAGGAAAAATGAGTTTTTTCCATCTAACTAGTGCCCATTTGTCAGCCTTATGATCACCTTTCCATAGGAAATCCATCCACAAAGAACGGAGACAGTGACAAACTATTCTGGGAATAGGCATAACTGCTAGCTAGTAGTTGGGGATGGCCTTCAAAACAGCTTTAGTGAGTACTAGTCTACTTGCAAAGTTTAGTACCCAGACTGCCTAGTTACAAATCCTTTTTTGCTCTCTTTCAATCGGGTCTCCCATGTTGCCACTGAAAGGCCATAACTATTTTAAAACCATTAAATTGAGGCAATTTAGAAAATACAATAATAGCAAGGACTCCACTAAATTCAAAAGAACATTGGAAGGTAGTGGGAAAAAGAAATCTCCATTAACAACCCAACCAATGGTGACAAGAAATTAGGCTCATAAGAAATAGGGGGTGAACCTATGTAGAGGAACCCTAATAGAGCACATGATTTCCATGCCAAGACGCAGACTGGTGTGAGGGTTGGCAGTCATAAACAATATGCCTATTCCCACCACTTAGCCTTTGAAAACTACTGCATGGTGCCTAATGAAAACGAAGCCTCTAGGCCTCTCCAATGAGTCATGTCGTTATAAATGCATACATCTGGTAGTTGTTATGGGGATGTACAATAGTATATTTGGTCTCAGGGTTTCTCACATAGTAATATTGGCTTCTATATTGTTGGACCGAATGGTGAACCTTCCCGGAATTCCTGACATCACAATCTATGAGCTCATTGATGAGCACATGATGTCTAGATGGTTTGGAGGTTTTGAAGGGTGTGTTGGGCATGCCAAATATCTATTTGGTGACCTCGCAATCACTGGTCACATTTCTCAAGCGTTGGTATTTGTATTTTCATCAAATCCTTATAGTTGAATGGAGGTCTCTTGTGGGTGGAAAAGTGTTTACGTTTGTTAGGATGGCGAAGAGGGTCTCACTAACTTCTACGACCTCTGGTATATGCCTCCCCCTTACACTATTTCACTGAATAACTAGCTCTTTTATGATATATCTCTGGTTATTGTGTTTATATTTCAGTCAAGCTAACTCTCTCCTGGACCCCAATAGTTTGCTCCAAAAAACCTTGGGTGGGTCAATGTTCTTCGTACTTTTTCTCCATAACACTGGAACGGGTCCTTCCTTCAATTTGGTGGCAGTATTATCGTCATCATCGCTCCAAGGATCTAAACCTGTCAGTGTATCCTTCAACTGTACGGTATTGGTATCTTGGGTATGGAATTCACGCTCTTTCTCCATCTGGTTTTAAAAGGGTGAGATGGTTTTTGGCCCTCATTGGTTATACTCTTCGTATTGTGTTTCTCGAGTCCAATTCTCAAATTCTAGTTGATTTACTTATATAGTTTGTCCAAGTGTGGTTGCTCAGGGGTCTCCTCAATTCTCAGTTGATTTTCATCTCTGCCACTAGTTACCATCCCCGTTTCATCTATCTCTGCTAATAGTAAACCTCGGAACACCTCAAAATAATTATCTGAAAAAAAGGGGCCAACTAGGGTGATATCGTGTACCACCGAAGATGGGAAATGTCGACTACGGTGAGAATAAATTCCACCGAAGTTCGCTACATAAAACCCTCAGGCTGGTAGGATGCACAGCTCTTATACCACTGTAAGATCCCAAATCGCTAAATAATCAACAAATCTAGAATATTTTAGTGCTTTAAATGTAATACTGACAAGCCAAACATAGAGCACAAGGGATCTAAAGAAATGTAGCGTTTTATTTGTATTATTTGCTGAAGAAAATAACACATGCTCATACAATAAGATTGGAACTCCTACAGATGGCATGCACGACTACTCAACACAAGAAAACAAAGATATTGAAGCCCACTTGTGAATCCTGGACGGATCCAGCGACAAGTCTCTGCGGGGTTTTCGCCCCATGATTAGACTAGAATTGGCCTCGCCAAGTTCTCAACAAGACAAAATAGATAGATAACTCTGAATGATCCAAATGCCTAGCTCCTATCCCCTTTGATAGGCTTGAGGGACTCTCTAGAACCCTTATTTTATTATTTTCCCTCGAAAAACAAAGGCAAATACTATGGGAAAATCCCATGGGCAAATACCATGGGTAAATTCTATCCATTTTGAACACGTCAAGAAAAGGGAATATTACACTCTCTCTCCTTTTTTTTAATGTATTACAAAATCTGTTTCTATTAAGGGTATTTTGTAGGATATATGTAACAAGGATGTTCTAAACATAGGCATACTAGGAATGTACTCTGAAAGGAATAGGACAAAATATGATATGAATAGTTATCCCTCTTCTGGGTAGGAAGCCCTTTTTGTAAACTCTCTTGTAGAAAATTCACGAAAAATATGCCACTGCTTGAATGAACAAATCTGAAACTAACTTGTAACCCAAGACACAGAATTCTCTCTACTTAATTTGCAGCGAAATCAGAACAAAAATAAACAAAGTCACACAATAGCAAAAAACACAATATTTTTTAGGGAACTGAACTAGGAAAACTCTCTGATTTGGAATTGATCTAAGACAAACAATTAAGATATTGCAGACTCATGTGCATGGATGTGCCTATGTTACTTTATGCAACGGATCGATAAGATTGCGAAATACACAAACATTGAAGCAGTTAGAGAAAACATAACAGACAAACATGTAAACACAACAAGTTTAATAAGGAGTTCACCCACTACTCCTGGGCTACGTCTCCTGGTCCAGCCTTCAGTGGTGGCCTCTCTATTATGTTTTCAAAAGCAGAGTTTTTACAACAGTGAGCTCAATTTGAGTCTCACACAACAGATACGAATCAGTAAGACTGTACTTGGATCCCCCAAGTCTCTGGAGTACACAGACTCTACTTACTGAAACTCGACCTCTATTGGTCACAATAGTATGAGCCCAATCTGAGACTCATACATGATAGGCATATACATAGGAGTTTGCTTGAACCTCTCAAGCCTTCTCTGGAGTACACAGAGTCTCTAACTCTCTCTTGCTCTGTCTAGCTCGATGTTACCTTTGCTTCTGCAGGTTAGCTCGGCTCCTTTCTGCTCTTAGCTTTCTGTATCTAACTAACTCTGCCTCTTTCTCTGTCAGTTCATGGCTTTAAAGCCAATCTGCTTTATGATTGTTCGTTTCCACTTCCCGGCTTTCTGGTTTCCCTGCCTCTGTCTATCTGAATCCCTTTGTTCGGCGTAATCATCACTGTATAACATCTCACAAGGAGGTGACCACCTATTTTGTAACGGATGAGTGTGTCAGGTTCACTAGAAATGTTTGAACAACCGTTTTGTCCGTTAACCCAAGAATGCCCGCAAAATATGAATCTCAAATGCATCATCTATATCGGACTTCAAATCATTTACAATTATGCCTGTTGACCCCGTCGAATCTGATCATCCATCGGAATGCGTCTACGCCGTTGATCTGGGGCCTCCAAATCCAATGGTCATCGTTCATATCGGGCGGATAAGTAACATGACGTTTACCCGTCCGATGTGAGTGGTTTTCACTCTCTTCCGCCAGACGCGTGGCACCCCTTGTGTGGCATCAGGCGGAACTCGATTGAAACCGCTTACTGCTCGAAGCCCTTCCGATATTCTGTCGGTTTTGTGGAATCCCGCTTCTGACGGAATCAGCGCGGTATTCGTTGCATTTTATAACTTTTCGGGTCCAGGCACTCGGGGTTTTTCCTTCTTTGAGGGGTTTTCCCGGCAATATGTCGCTAATCGCATATCAAAAACCACCCCCATTTCTCGAAAAGACCTTCCGTTTTGCTGATTCGCGACAACGCGCATTACCATGGGTCGACGGTCTGCGCTCTTGACCGAGGGTCCTCGTTGCTCCACGCTGATCACAAATTGCAACTGTTACGAGGATATCTCTGATAAGCTTGACTTTTATAAGACTTTGAAACTTTGGCAAAATTTTAAGAGTTCATGAAAACTTAAGGTCTATTCTAGGATCCAATTCGGATCACGGCCTTCCCACTGAAAAAGCTTTTGGACCACCAAAAGTTGGTTTTTAAGCATCAATCAAGTGAGGATATAAATTCCTCGCTTGCCCAATTTCTATTTATCTTGCACTGCTTGGTTTTGAACCTTTGAGCCCAATCCTAAGGTACTCAACATCCCCTCTGTGCGTTGTCCTTACCTTCCTGTCCAGAATTGTATCTTCCTGCAATTCATTGAAATATTCAGGCAACAGATCATCAATAGAAGGCAATTGGCTCTGGTATTTGGGATCTTCAATCAATGAAGGTTCAAGCAGTCTCAAGATTTCTACATTAACTACAGAATAGATGTGCATGTAAGCTAGCAAATCAAGGCGAAAAGCATTTTCACCAATTTTCTCAAGTATCCTGAAAGGTCCATACCTTATTGGCTTCAACTTCTTACCTTCACCTTGCATTATGTCTTCACTAATATACAACCAAACTTTATCACCAACTTGGAAACTATGCTCAATCCGATGCCTATCATGCCTTGCCTTGTACTTGGCTTGGCTCTTTTCCAGTTGTTCCTGTACTGCCTGGTCAATCTCTTGGATTTATTCAATGAACTTGGTTGCCTTGTCCACATCATTGTGTCCATCAACCGCTATGTCTTTACCAAAGACAAAATCCAAGGGAGACCTTGTTGTGAAACCAAAACAGGTCTCAAAAGGAGATCTCTGTGTAGAAGAATGTTTAGCTCGGTTATAAGCATGCTGCACATAGCATAGGTGTTCATCCCAAAGCTTGGGATGCTTGCTACAATAGCCTCTGAGCAACTGGATCACTGTCCTATTGACCACTTTGTTTGGTCATCTATTTGTGGATGAAAGGTTGTGCTCTTCTTTAGTCTAGTGTCCATCAATTCCCACAGACTCGACCAAAATTTCCCAACAAATCGGGAATCTCGATCAGATACAATGGAAGTGGGTAATCCAAAATTAACCCATACATGTTGAAAGAACAACTTTGTCGTTTGTTCAGCTGTAATTTATTTATTACAAGGTATTAAAATACACATTTTGTTGAACCTATCCACAATAACATATAAATAGTCATAACCCTTTCTAGATTTAGGCAGTCCCCCAACAAAGTCCATGGAAACACTTTCCCAAGGATGAGAAGGAACTGGTAGTGGAGTGTACAAGCCTAGTTTTCTATTACTGGGCTTGCTTTTAGCACACATGGTAC
>APFE031365497.1:0-13025 GCA_000404065.3 Pinus taeda
CCTGACAGATCTTGGCATGTTGCTTTGGACTCTATATTGTGGGGAGCGAATAAAGTTATAACACAATTCAAGTAATTTACACCTCCAATGTAAATGACATCATTATATGTTTGTGTTAGGTTGTTGGAGAGGTTATTTATAGACAATACATTTAATGTACTTAGACTTCATCTTTTCAGGGTCTCGACTCTAACATGGATTTGTACCAGGAACACTTCATGCAAATGAAAGGGGGACTTTTTTTTTAACCACATATGCAAAAGAGCACCAAATGCTTCCCTTCAGATCCCCCTTGGTGTGTTCAAAGTGGGTTTACATTCGTGTCGAGTTGAAACTAATCGTATTGACCTTCCTCTTCTTAATACCGATGACAACAAACTCATCTTTGACCTTATACTATCTCGTCAGATATGAAGTCACTCCTTCACCCTGTATCATCTTGGTGTACTTCAACTTATCCACCAATACCAGTACTTGTTTCTCATTCTTAATCTGGAACAAATTCTGAAGAGCCATCCACATCTTAGGTGGAGTGTTCTTCTTGGACACTTCTAGCTCCTTTAGATCAATTGGCTTCTTGATGGCTTTCGCGGTGAACTCCCAGATCTTTTTGATCTACAAGACAAGCTTGATCCTTTCCTTCCATGGAATATAGTTGGACAACCCCTCCAACTTGTCTTCATGCTAGAGACTAGCCTGCAACTTTGAGATTGTCACTTATAATCTGACCAACTCCCTCTAAAGTAGTACTTCATTGTGCACACTCTAATTCACTATCTTCCAAAGTAGCTCAGACACCCTATGATACCATTTTTAATTTCCATGATCTTGGGTCTAGGATAGAATCTTAGAATCTTTGATGCTACCAAACCAAGAAGATAAACAAAATATACTTTGCACAGTCGAAAATAAATAGCAGTAAATTACACATGCACAAGTATAGACAACGTTTTAACAAAAATATTGTACAAATATTTATAACCCAATATTCATTATATTAAACCAATTTGAATAATAAAACAGTCTATGGAATCAATCCTACGCTAAATCACACCTACCTTCTCATTTTTATGATATTCGTGAGCTTTCACCTATGAACCTTAAATTTAGTGCCCTTTAGCACCTCGAATGATGGACTAGAAGGAATTACGATAGGAGGTAAACTCCATCCCCCTTAACCGTTTTCAAGACCTCTAGAGACACCTGCAATCTATGCCCCTCCTTTGACTCAACATGATTGTTTTTCCCACTTCCTTTACAAAACCTCCCTTCAAGGGCATCCTCATATGAAGAGATTGTGGTAGAAATATTATGACAAAAAATGAGGCACATCATCTCTTTACAGGGTTTCAAGGGAAGGGTATTGGAAAATAAGCATCTTATCGTCTATAGCCCTTAAAACCTTCTCAACACATAAGTGAAACAACATAGTGATAACTGGACCCAAATATAGATCTCAGCATTGAAGGCCAAACTCAAATATAAAGAATCACACCATGGATTAAGAATTGGCATTTGGTTTTGGTAAAATCAAGGACCTCCTTTCAAGATCATGACCTTGCTTTTAGTATTCTCAAAAGGAATGTTTAAAACCCACATTAAAAAGGGGATATTTGCACCTTAGTCTTCGCAACCTTTGTCATTGACAAATCTATCTAATGGACTATTCTGGATATGTTAGGTCTTGGAATTCTAGAGTACCCAATCAATGCCTTTGAGAGGAAAAATCCCTAGCTCCAACTACAATTTAGTCCTATTGAAGAGGAAACTTGAAAAGTTTTGCTAATAGGAGACATTTTTCCTTTCTTTTGATTGATTTACAACAAATTTCAATGCCTCTTATTTCTTATCTCCCACTTCCATCCCCCAACAAAAAATCACTAATCTTATATCATAAACACTCTATATAGATAAGAATTGGAATCATTTCCCTCAACTCATGGGGTACCTTTACACCTCAACCCATGCAAGTGGAACTAAGTCCATGATACAACCCATCACACTCTAAGATGGTTATAATTTTCTCCTCAAAACTAGGGCATAAGAGACCTTACAATACAAAATGGTCAAGCCATCTGAAACTTGTGTGGGATATTTGCCTTCATGGAACACATTCTAGCCAATTCTCATCAAACATAATTCACTAATACCAATAACACACAACAAAAGTCCAAGATACTCATAAGATGTGGCTCACACCTAAGGCACTTAGACTACAACTCCATAAAATGCACCTTCAACTTTGGATGTCCAAAAGTAGTAATATCCTAACCCAATATGGCCTATTTTTTAGATTTGTGTACTTCACTCCTTATCAAAACCTTGCACCTCCTTAACACTCCATGCGAAATCTACTCTAATGGTCACCTTCAAAGTTCCGACACCTTTTGCAATGTGAAAAACCACCTATATATGTTGCAACAACCTTTACAACTTCTTTAGTGGGTTTCACATATATTTCACATTTCTTCTTCGCCTTGCAAAGTGGTAGTGCAAGGAGAGGGTATCAACTTCAATCAAGGAATGTTCACTTAGTACCAATTCCAAGTTTCCTTCTCGCAATTTGTCAAATGTCTAAAGTTAGCTTCATAACTTCTCATGGTGCATAACATGCTTGTCTACACCTCTAAGTGAGACCACAACCCCCCAACCCCTCTAACTATTCCACTTCTTCAATCCTTGTTAAAGACTTTTTGTAAGTGCACCCATGCCTCAAGTATAACATAACACTAGAATCCCAAGTGTGCATGCTTGTTCCATGTTTTAATGCCTCGTTGAAACCACATTATCGCACTGCTTAAAATGAAATGTTTACATCTTAAGGAAAAACACCTACTTTTCTTATGATAACCTAAACTATGTGAGTGACTTTGAAAGGACTCCATTTTCTCAAGATACAAACGTAGGGTCTTACAAACCCATTCACACAACAATTTGAATATATTTAACCTAAATAAGGGTACTACCCTACTCCTTCCAAATTTGTCACATAATTTTGAAGAAACTAACACTTGTTTTTAATTATTAAATCCTTACTGTATACTCTCTTTTGTTGGCCCCACCTAATACGCAAGAATACTTGAATATTTTCAATACAAACAAGTTGAAAACATATGCTTGCTTCTTACACTTAAATGTTTTCAATACAAAAAATGTGATTCCTTCTAATAACATTCAAATTCCACAAATACAATATATCTACCTTCTTATCTCTAACAAAAAAATAATATTCAAATTCCAAAAATATAATATATCTACCTCTATAAACTTTAACAACAAAATTATTACATAAAAATGCTAATCTTAAAATTAGATTCCAAAAATATAATATATCTACCTCCATAAACTTTAACAACAAAATTATTACATAAAAATACTAATCTTAAAGTTAGATTAAAATTTTGATGATAAATACACCAAATATACCATGAATGCTTTCAAACCCCACTAAAAACATGCATGAGGGTGCTAGTTTCTCAAATAAAGCTAAAAACTTAGCATGAAAGTGAAAATAAAATAATGCATTTAAATGAATATTTAAACTTAGTATGAAAGTGAAAATAAAATAATATATTTAAATGAATATCTATTATTATTTAGGAAGGAAAATTTTGACATATTTAAAAAAATTAATCATTAATTTTGTTTTACAAAACCCCTCCAAACCCATCCTCATTTATGTTTAGAACACGTAGTGTTTGTTCACTTTTCATAGGTGGGAGCGAAAATGAGATTTTAGAGAGTTGCAAAAGAGGGTTATACTAGTAGCAAACCCAGTATCAAACCCCCCTCTAATCTTCAGTCCATTGATGGTGCCAAGGTATGTTTTAATTTTAACTTCACCATGTTTTCCCTCAATTTCAGTCTTCTACACAAAGAGCAATACACATAGCTCGGGTCTCTAGTTCAATATCCACAGCTTTTTTGGCATCACACTTGTATGTTTAGGTGTTGATCTCTGTGTTGCATTTTGTTACTATTTGTAGGCATGGCATTGGAATTTGATGAGTTTGAGAGGCTCTTTATCATAATAAAAGAGAAAGATCATAAAAACCAAGCAGAAAACCCAAATGAAAAACTTAAAAGCTCATAAGGCCAACATTGTGGCTTCTAGAGCCATCCTGAGAATCCTCTGCACCTTACTTAGCTCCAAGGGAATTGGAAAGATGCTCCAAAACTTGACAGTGATGTCACCATTAGTAAGCTCTTGTTCCACTTAATTGTTCTCTATTTTTGGATCCGTGAAACACATTAAATTATTAAAATAAGTAGACTTTACTTAAAAAATGTATGATTTATAAAAAAAATTACTTTAAAAAGTTTTGTAGATACTTTGCAAGGAGTGAAATAGTCAAATATTCTATGATATGCTCACTCTTTCTCACACACTACAAGGCTTGGAAGGCCCATTGAGTTCCTATAAATAGAAAAAACAAAAAAAACAAAAAACAAAAACAAAAACAAAACAAAAGACCATCATTAAGAGTAGCTTCTACTGATGCCAGATCTTGGTACTACAATACTGCTATGAATGTAACTGCTTCATCATCCTTTCGCCAGGATGGCACATGTGGATCAGCTACATTTAAGGATCTTGCACAACCTATAATAGAAGGAAAGTTCCTTCCTGTATTGTAGTAATTAGGGTTGTCTTTTGTATCTAAATCATTATTCTAGTATGTAATATCATTCAGGTTAGGTTTCTCAATCACTTCCTCATCAAGATTTACTGAACTAGATTTCTAGGTAAAAGGAAAACTCCCACCTCTCCACTCCTTGATTTGTGGTTTTTGTTCAAAACTCCCACTGTTCCACTCCTCCTTAATTTCTGGATTGTTTTCAATACTCCCACACATCCACTCCTCCCTAGCTTGTGGATTCTATTCAAAAATTTGACCCATCCACTCCTCCATGACTTGCAGTTTCTGGTCAACAGTAAATTTTGAATATTGGTAATAATTCCCTCTATTTTGCTTCCTTTCTATAAATTTTCCTCCCAATGTAGTTCTGTATGATCCTTGTAATTGCAACCCAACTAGTTATCTTCATCAACATTGGTGCACATTTTTTCAGAATTCCAATCTGAAAGGTTAAAGTTCTTCTATGGTATCTTCCATGAACCTTTCCTTATAGTTTTTATTTGATGGTTTACCTCAGACAGGAGGTTTTCTATGAGCATCAACATTCACACTATCTGGTTTAGAAGTGTGTCCAAACTGGTTAAGGGTGATTTCGACATCTTCATCATTGTTGTCTATTTTAGTGAGGCCTACCAGCTCTCTTGCAGCTAAAACCTAGAAACCCCATCCTGAAATAGATTCCTTGACATTGTTTGTACTTACATTTTTATATACCGTAGGAAGATCATAATCAATAAAACCATATTTTTTATAATTCCACTCATCATCCAATGAATTCACAATGGAAATATGTGTGACAAAATTATTTCCCATGTTTGTTGGGGGCATCTAGTCTGATGCCAAAACTGAGCCATCTCTCTGTTGGGGCCTTTCAGAGTCGACAAGATACACAATTCCCAACTCATCAAGGCCTGACACACTTTTCAACTCCTGAAAAATATTTGATGATGAACTTGGGGTAGTTCTACTTGGTTGTTCTGATTGTAAGCTCTCACATGAATTTAGATTCATGCTCTCTCATCGGAAGATATCTAGCATTCTAGATAGAAGAATCTGATTAGTCCCTTCGACGCAGTGCTCTTTCTGCAGATAGGGATTATAATTGATATGGAAGTTGGATGAGTCTAAACCCATTGAAGGTGTGCCAATTTTTAGCTATTTTTCCTCATTAGTATCTTCTTGCGAAGCCTTTTCCTTGGATAGGCGAAGCTGGGGGGCTTTGCCAAGATTTGAAAGAATTCATTTACTTCCATGTCTAAGTCCATCAGAGGTCTTGTATCACTAATAATATCTCAGAATAATCTTTTGTGAATAATCTTTCAGAAATACTTTAGAACAGTCCTAAAACATTGCAATGAAATAATATTTGATCAAGACTTGAAATGACACTTGAGAGAGTCTTACTCCAGTCTTGGTTCAAGTGATGCTCAGTCTTAAAGATGTAGGAGTATTATGAGATCAAAATCCCACATTTATGTCACAACGATCTACTGTAGAGGGACTGATATGGGCCTCAGGAAGAAGTACGAGAAGCCTTAGAAAAATTCCATAGAGGTCAATCATTAGCCATTCAGATAGAGGAAAATACTCCAGTGAAGAATGTAGATGAGTTCAGACACAAAACAAATCATGGTTCATGCCTCAGGTGATTTGAATACCCTCCTATCCTAAGGGTAAAATAATCTCAGAAAAAGGTTGGTCTTGTGTCTCAAATAACCCAAAGAATAGCCCTTAGGGCCAAGGCTCAAATAACCACAATGCTCAAGTGAATAGTGCCAAAGAATGTCCAAATGAATCCTTAGTAAAAAATCCTCAAATTTGCATGTAGTAGACCTTGGAACAATGTGTAACTAACCTCAGATGAGCCTAAGAAGGGTTTCCAACCAGTGAAATCTTCTTTTTTGGTCTCATACCAAGGCCAAAATTAGCATAAATATAAATAATTGAAACAATTTTAGCTTCAACTGAATTAATGCTGCCATCGACTTAGCATTAATTCTGAAACATTTTATGTTAAGAAAGAACTTTCCATAATATAGTATACTACTTTGTAAAAATGTAAACACTTCTGGCATACATAAACACATGTCTCGCATATGTGTCAACACTTTTGCATGGTCTGATGTGTTATCCATTGGATGTTAACCTATCTTTGGTTCTACACATTTTTCTTTAAGTTTTTGCCTCGTCAAATCTTGCCTTTGTTTTGTTCAGTTTAGAGAAGGTGCACAGATATGGGACTGTTGTCCTTAGTTCCTGGGCTTTCTTGTCTCAACATCAAATCAATTCAATGTTGATTTCATGGACTTGATTTATACTAAGAAATTGCACCAACATCCAAAATCAAAGAGGAATTCTAGTCATGGCCATGGCTTTCCTCAAGCCTTCCAAGGGTTTTCATGTAATGAACATGTTTAAGAGTAGCACATGTTCTAGAAAACCAATTGGTAAGGAGGCTTTAAAATTCCACTTGTCATATTATTGCATATTTTATTTCAAATTTGAAACCAAAAACATCACTGTAATTGACTAGTATTGGGCCTTCGCTAGTATTGGCTAAGTCATTAAACTGAATGCACCTCTTATTACAAGCTTTCATTAGGCTGTGACAAGAAACATTTACATGCCTCTTCCCTAACGTACTAAGGAATATATCTATCTCTGGCACCTGCGGTGCATTACCTTGGGTATCTTTCTATACCTCATCCCTTAGCCTACATTCTGTGATTTTAAGTCCCAATTACCTAGAAAGAAGGGTTTACCATGAAAGGAAGAACATAAATAATGCTCATTATGGCACCTTGTGCCTCCACATATCACCTAATGCAACCAGATTCAGACCCAGAATGACTGAAATAGGGCATAGGATACACCCACTCAAATCTAAATTATTTGCGCAAAGAACACTCAAGGGTATCTATTCCCAAATATTTAATCAACAAGTTTCTCTAAAATAGTACCAATGTTTGTCATTTTAAGTCAAATTACTCAGAATTATGAGAGTTTATAACCAATCAATAACAATGATATTTTTCTTAAGCGTTCACATGTCAACAACACAAATGTGTGTACATGTATGTTTCTTCATTTATTTACAGTAGAGTTATTACATTGATCAGGCAGTGAATCATCTGATGTGTCCTTGGCACTTATAAGGATCCACCTATATGTTGCAAATAATACTGAGAGGGGGGGGGGGATCAGTATTATCAAATCAGTAAAACTTTTTCATTTTCATACTCAGATTCATATACGCTACTTCAGTTAAGGATATCCGTGTATATACGCAACTGTGTTAAAAGTAACCAGCGTACATGCAGTAATCTTATGATACAGTTAACTTATCTTTAGTAAATGCATCAGAACATTATTAACCTTATTAACAGTATGCATAATAGATCATCACACATAAAGAGCACACACATGAACACCATGATATAAGGTGGAAACCCAATGCGGGAGAAAACCACCTGCTCCAATTCATCTCAATCTTCTTCTTAATAAGAAAATTCTTTTACAATATTTTGTACTGGTGCAGCCTTATACCAGTACGGGAGCTACAACCCCCTTTGCTCTTGTACTAGCCGATCCATTTACTAGTATGCAGGGTACTACCTGCTACAATGCTCCAAAGATTTCCTTTTGCTCTTGTACTAGCCGAGATACTAGTACGTAGGTGCCGACCTACAATCTTCTCTCCTCCAGGTACCTCGTTTCATCAATTTTCATACTGGATACACTGAAGCACAACACATAATCTGAAGGACACATTTCATCCAATTTTCATACTGGACCCATCAACATTATTGAAGCACACAATCAATCAACACTAGCATAATCAATCTCTGAATCACCCAATACTGAATCACTGAACCCTGTCAACAAAAGTAGTCACCACAACACAGAGCAGAGCCCTGACCTCTACAACACTATTCAGAACCAACTATATCATCATCATCGTAGCTTAAATGGTATACACTACTTGGATGAACCAAACCCACGTACATACGCGCTTTTGCCAAAGCAAACCCGCGTACAGATCTATAAATATTCAATCATGACTTGCAGCGACTTCAAACTTAAGTTATACCCAGTTCAGATCATTACATGCGTCAGTATACAGATCTAGAATAAACATAATCAAACATATAGAGATAGTTCATTTCAAACCATTTGATCCCGATCTATCCTTAGATCTAGTTCTCCATCAACTTGTGAGATCCCTCCTTAGCTTAGATCAAGCAACCCATAACCTGCATACTGGATCTCATCCTTCATCAGATATTCAAGACTTTTTCCATACATTTGCCTAATGATCTTCTTCTCCTTTTATAGTCTTAGGCTTTGCTCAATACCATGGTCCAAAACCATAACAAACCAATACCATCAACTCAATACAAGGGATCAACACGTCTTTCGAGATGCCATGGTCCAAAAACCATAGGTTCAAATTCCAAGGACTAACCACCACGGACCACAGGTAAGTTTTCCAACATATACGTGCTTTTCCTTGCATGAATGTGCGTGCATACGCATACGCGACTTTGTAACGACTAACAGGCGTGTATACGCGGATCTGTCATGATGAACCTGCGTATATGTATTTTTCTCTTCATTCCTGTAATCTTGTTCATCAATTCCTTGTTGTTGACCTTCTACACTTTGATTTGTCATCTGTGTGGTTTGCCATCAAGGACAACACTTGTCTCATAATGCCAACAATCTCCCCCTTTGGACTTGATGGCAAAGCTAACTTGTCACACTTAGATCTATTATCTGATTCCTTTTAGTTGTCCTGCATCCCACACATTCAGTCACATCTGATATCTCTTCTGTAGATTCATCTATGTATATGTAAGTGAGATGATCTTCTATGAAAGGGTTGCCATCAGATTCATCTAGTTATATCCAAGTAAGATGTTCTTCTATGAGTGGGTTGCCATCAAGTACAACACATGCATCATAATGCCAACAATCTCCCCCTTTGGACTTGATGGCAACAACACCAAATCATTCTCCCCCTTTGACATCAAGGGCAAAGGGTGGACCAAGATATTCTCTTTCTTTGATAAACATTCCGCTGTCCATACTCCGCCTGAGTACTTGCTGAGGTCTCTGGATGAGCTCCCCCTTTGTATATGCCAATGTGTACCAAACTGTCCATGCTCCCCCTGAGTATATGCTGAGTCTCTGTACTGCTGAAATGTGATGTTCATGCTCCCCTTGAGCATAAGCAAGATCTGCAAAAAGATGTTCTATAAGAAGGACATGACTCTATACCTTCCTATCACCAAAAGACTCAATACATACATCCATATGATGACCAAATACATTACATCTTCATCCCAGGCATAGTGGGGAAATCATCATAGGCCGTTACATGACCTTGACACCATAAAAGAGATAAAACAAGAACATTACATTATCCATCCCAGGCATAGTGGGGAAACCAACATAGGTCGTTACATGACCTTTACACCATAAAAGGGATACTACAAAAAAAAGATACATGACATAGAGACGAAGCATCTAGACCAAGAATTATGAATGTCACCAACAACTGATAGCAGTAGCATCTGTTAATCATCATTCAGATCAGCAACCATGATTTCCTTCTATTCTTTCTCTGCCTTTGTTCTACCTGAAATCAACAACAACTATGAACTAGAACCAAAAGCTTCTAAGATAATGCCAACAATGCATCATTAGAAATTACTCTGCTTCCCTTGAAGCTTTGCCGGATGGTCTTTGTCAGACCCACATCAGAATATCTTCAACCAGAGCCTGCTCCTTCTAATTTCCATCAATCCTCCATATACGCGACTTTCTCTGCACAAACCAGCGTATGTACGCGGATACTCTTTATTATATACGCGTATAACTATTTTCAGATCAGAAGTCTGCAAATGTCCTGTACCAAGGTATGTCTGTATCATCATAAAATCATTCACATTATATCATGAGTGTATAGTCAACAAGATCATCTGCATCAATCAACATATGGGAGTACTAATTCATCAACATATAGATAAGAACTCATGATCATTGTGTCCCCAACTACCAGCTTTGTGTATCCAGCACTGTTATCAATAGTCCTCATCCATAAGGTCACCAAGTACTATGGGAATCATGCATAATCTTCATGCATATGATAATAGTAGTATGAGAGACCCATCATCAAGCTTTGAAGATCATCATGTAAGCATGCACCATCAATCACAAATATGATCTAAACATCAACAATGTAATCCCAAGAATCATATGATATGGACAACTCATATCAAGATATATCATCTAGCCATATAAGTATCATCATCAAGGACTATTAACCATAATGCCAACAATGCTTTGTTAAAGGCATGTGCTCCCCCTCAACAAGTGCCATCTGTTTGCTGTTAGATCTGATCATGTGTATATTAGCAGTAATCATCAAGCCATCATCACCACCAAGTTAGGATCAAAATACTTCTAAACTTCTTACAAGAATCAAGACATTTCCACTCATCTTCAGCAGACTGTAACTATTAACCGATAGAGAAAATAATGGACTGAAACATATTAGACCCCTTTTCTGAGCCTGTCCCCACTGCTTTTCTTCAGACTGACATATACGCGACTTTGCAGTGTATAACTCGTGTATATACGCGACTTTCATTTATGAAACTTGCGTATGAGATTTAGGGAACTGAAGATTAACACTTTCAGCCCCCCCTGAGTCTGTTATGACTGTGTTGTGCTGAGAATCCTGTGCTGTGCCACATATTTCTGACTGAACTTCCTTCTTCTTCCATACCTTCAAGCATGTTGATGATTTCTTCTTATCATGAACTTTGTTCCTGCAATCTTTTGCTCTATGTCCAAACTTGTTACATGCATAGCATCTTACATGTTTCATATTCCTTCTGTAGCAATCAGTAGCTTTGTGACCATACATATTGCAAGCAAAACAATATCCATAAAAGTACCTTGATTGAGATGACCTTTCTGCATAATGATCTTGAACCCTTCTACATCTAGCTGCAACATGTCCAAGATTATGACATACATAACATTCAACATTATACATGGGAGGAGTAAAGGATTTTCTTTGAGGAATCTCTTTCCTTGGTTGATGATGTGATGGATCTTTCATTTCTTCTTTGATCACTTTAGATTTCTCTTTAGAGTTCCTTGCTTCACCTTGTGAACTAGATTCACCTTCAACAGATTCATGAAAACCAAGACCAATCTTTATAGCAGGAGACCTTTGACTACTAAGAATATCATCCAAGACTTTAGAGCTATCTTGAAATGGTAAAAGCTTATCCTTTTCTTCTAATTTACCTTTCAAGATATTTACCTCAACTTGATGTTGTTCTTCCCTTTCAAGATATTGCTTCTTCAAGATTTCTTCAGATTTTCTTCCTTCTTCCACTTGTTGCCTTAGATTGAGTATCTCCTTTTCTTGTTCTTCACTTACATTCTGCTGCATTTGATGAACTCGGAAGGCACATTCCAACTGGGATTTTAGGCTGATGACTTCATTATCTTGTTTCTCAATTGCTTGATGTAGATCTTCATTCTCCTTTCTTGATTTTTCAAGATCTCCCTTTAGTGAGAGGATTGTAGCTTCAAGACTTTCATAATCACTGGATCTATCTCTGAGATTCTTGATTGTTGTGTTGTTTTCATTGACTTCTTTTCTTAGAGATGTTACTTCACCATGCATCTTTTGAAGTTTGTCCTTGTAGGACTTCCTTATCTTGCTTTCTTCCTCTGGTTTGTCATTTAGCACCTTTATATATTTGTCCATGAATAACTTTAGGTTAGCTTTCAGTTTGGTAGTTTCTTCTTTGAAGTCACATTCCCTTTTGTTCAATAGATCTTGTTGATCTCTGATTGTGTCTGAAAGCCTTTTAAATTCTGCCTCTATTTTATATCTCTCTTGTTCACTCATAAGAGCAAGTTCAGTTGTTTCACATTCCCTTTTGTTCAAAAGATCTTGTTGATTTTTGATTATGTCTGAAAGCCTTTTGAATTCTGCCTCTATTTGATATCTTTCTTGTTCACCCATAAGAGCAAGTTCAGTAGTTTCACTATCACCTTCATCTCCTTCACAAGGAAAAATGGCTGGAACATCAGAGGATACCACATTCATACCTGATAATGATTCTAAATCTGAAGAGCTTCTTATGCCTAATCCCCAATCGATGTCATAGTTCCTCTGAGATGTCTTCTTCTTCTTATGAGCTTTCTTCTTAAGCTTCTTTCGCATTGTTCCACGGATCTCCTTCAAGCGATCAAGCTTCTACCAAAGGACCTGCTCTAATACCAATTGTTGGAAATAATACTGAGAGGGGGGGGTGAATCAGTATTATCAAATCAGTAAAACTTTTTCATTTTCAT
>APFE031365497.1:26741-55623 GCA_000404065.3 Pinus taeda
CCTATTAAAATGGTCTTGTCCATAAGTCATAAGATTGCATAGTTAGATACAAAGACTCTTATCCGATGGGTCATTTGGCCTTTAGAGCTCTAGGCTTGAGCTTATTGATATGTTGCCAAGTTGAATGCCAACTCTTGGATGTTTAGCTAAAGCATATTGATGTGTCATCAAGGTTCATGGTCATACTAATTGTCTGCTTCTACTTGTATCTGTCATCCATTTCATCAAAGATTCATTTCATCAAAAAGTTTGTCCCATATCGAACTTGTGGCTAGTAAATGGCCTTACTAACATACTGTTCTAGGAAAATCTTGAAACTGTGAGAAGAGCATGTAATCATGTGTTCTCTTCTTCTCCTCTTTCAATTTACCCAAGGTTCACATTGGATTTTCATGTTCAAGTGAGTCCTATGAAATTTCTCTTCCTCTGTCCTTCATGCCAAACTGTGGATGAGAATAGAGCAAATTTTCTCTTGGAAGTCAGATAGGATTTCCTCCTCATGCGACAAATTCTGCATCTTAGGCCCCTCCTATCGCCATTGGTTATTCTATTTTGGTAGTTGAAAATTTATTGAATAATTCTATGCACACACAATATTGTCGCTAGACTTGGAGACTGTTTTTCTTTGTAGTGCTACTCCTTTCTCATGGTACAAATATTTTAGTTGTAAGTCACTCTAAGGAAGTGGATTGAGTTAGTTTTGGGCATTAACCTTGTTCTAATACAGATTTGCTAAATGGCCTTACTAACATACTTTTCTGGAAAAATCTAGCTAAGCAGAGTTTTATTGATGTTGCTCATACATGTTTTTACATCTTTGGCTCTAAATTAGATTCTTGGATTAGTAACAACGAGACAAATTTTTGTTGTTAGTGTTAAAATCTTAGCTTACTAGGTTCCCATAGCTTTGACTTATGTTTGAGATTCTGAACTCTTAGAAAAATAATGTCATCTTGTATGAAACTCATCTTATTCGATGATTTAAGTCAGGGAGTGCATTTATATCTTAAAATTATCCACTCAGCTTGGTCGTATAGTTTCATGTTGTCCTAGTAAAATGGTCTTGTCCATAAGTCATAAGATTGCATAGTTATATACAAAGACTCTTATCTGATGGGTCATTTGGCCTTTAGAGCTCTATGCTTGAGCTTATTGATATGTTGCCATGTTGGATGCCAACTCTTGGATGCTTAGCCGAAGCAGATTGATGTGTCATCAACGTTCATGGTCATACTAATTGTCTACTTCTACTTGTATGTGTCCTCCATTTCATCAAAGATTCGTTTCATCAAAAAGTTTGTCGCATATTGGACTTGTGGCTAGTAAATGGTCTTACTAACATACTATTCTAGGAAAATCCTGAAACTTTAAGAGGATCATGTAATCATGTCCTCTCTTCTCCTCCTCTTTCATTTCACCCAAGGTTCACATTAGATTTTCATGTTCAAGTGAGTGTTATGACCTTTCCCTTCCTCTTTTTTTTATGACAAACTGTGGATGAGAATAGAGCAAATCTTCTCCTAGAAGTCAAATAGGATTTCCTCCTCATGCGCAAATTATGCATCTTAGAGCCCTCCTATGACCACTAGTTATTCTATTTTGGTAGTTGAAACTTTATTGAATCATTCTATGCGCACACAATATTTGCCTCTGGACTTGAATACTTTTTTTCTCTGTAGTGCTACTCCTTTCTCTTGGTATGGATATTTGAGTTGTAAGTCACTCTAGGGAAGTGGATTAAGTTAGTTTTGGGCATTAACCTTTCCCTAATACAGATTTGCTAAATGGCCTTACTAACATACTATTATGGGAAAATCTAGCTAATTAGAGTTTGGTTGATGGTGCTCATACATGTTTGTACATTTTTGGCTCTACGTTAGATGATTGGATTAGTGACAACGAGACAAATTTTTGGTTGTTAGAGTTAGAATCTCAGCTTACTAGATTCCCACATCTTTGACTTATGATTGAGATTCTGAACTCTTAGAAAAATAATGTCATCTTGTATGACACTCATCTTATTCGATGATTTAAGTTTGGAAGTGCATTTATATCTTAAAATTATCCACTCAGCTTGGTGGTATAGTTTCATGTTGTCCTAGTAGGTCTTGTCCATAAGTCATAAGACTGCATAGTTAGATACAAAGACTCTTATCCGATGGGTCATTTGGCCTTTAGAGATCTATGCTTGAGCTTATTGATATGTTGCCAAGTTGAATGCCAACTCTTGGATGTTTAGCTAAAGAAATTTGACGTGTCATCAAGGTTCATGGTCATACTAATTGTCTTCTTCTACTTGTATGTGTCCTCCACTTCATCAAAGATTCATTTCATCAAAAAGTTTGTCCCATATAGGACTTGTGGCTAATAATGGCCTTACTAACATACTGTTCTAGGAAAATATTGAAACTATGAGAAAAACATGTAATCATGTGCTCTCTTCTTCTCTTATTTCATTTTACCCAAGGTTCACATTGGATTTTCATATTCAAGTGAGTCATATGACCTTTATCTTCCTCTATTTTTCATGCCAAACTATGGATGAGAATAGAGAAAATTTTCTCGTGGAAGTAAGATAGGATTTCCTCCTCATGTGACAAATTTTGCATCTTAGAGCCCTCCTGTTGCCACTGGTTATTCTATCTTGGTAGTTGAAACTTTATTGAATCATTCTATGCACACCCAATATTTTCCTCTGGACTTGGAGATTGTTTTTCTCTATAGTGCTACTCCTTTCTCTTGGTATGGATATTTCAGTTGTAAGTCACTCCGAGGAAGTGGATTGAGTTAGGTTTGGGAATTAACCTTGCCATAATACAAATCTGCTAAATGGCCTTACTAACATACTGTTATGGGAAAATCCAGCTAACCAGAGTTTGGTTGATGGTGCTCATACATGTTTTTAAATCTTTGGCTCTACCTTAGATGCTTGGATTAGTGACAACGAGATAAATTTTGGTCGTTAGAGTTAGAATCTCAGCTTACTAGATTCCCACAACTTTGACTTATGTTTGAGATTCTAAACTCTTAGAAAAATAATGTCACCTTGTATGGAACTCATCTTATTTGATGATTTAAGTCAGGGAGTGCATTTATATTTTAAAATTATCCACTCAGCTTGGTGGTATAGTTTCATGTTGTCCTAGTAAAATGGTCTTGTCCATAAGTCATAAGATTGCATAGTTATATACAAAGACTCTTATCCAATGGGTCATCTATCTTTTAGATCTCTATGCTTGAGCTTATTGATATGTTTCCATGTTGGATTCCAACTCTTGGATGTTTAGCCGAAGCAGATTGATGTCTCATCAAGATTCATGGTCATACTAATTGTCTGCTTCTACTTGCATCTATCCTCCATTTCATCAAAGATTCATTTCATCAAAAATTTTGTCCCATATCGTACTTGTGGCTAGTAAATGGAATTAATAACATATTGTTGTAGGAAAATCCTGAAACTGTGAGAGGAGCATGTAATCAGGTGCTCTCTTCTTCTCCTCTTTCATTTTACCCAAGGTTCACATTGTATTTTCATGTTCAAGTGAATCCTATGACCTTTTTCTTCCTCTGTTTTTCATGACAAACTGTGGATGAGAATAGAGCAAATTTTGTCCGGAAGTCAGGTAGGATTTCCTCCTCATGCAACAAATTCTGCATCTTAGACCCCTCCACTCGCCACTGGTTATTCTATTTTGGTAGTTGAAACTTTATTGAATCAGTCTACGCACATAAAATATTTGCCTCTGGACTTGGAGACTTTTTTTCTCTGTAGTGCTACTCCTTTCTCTTGGTATGGATATTTTAGTTGTAAGTCACTCTAAGAAGTGGATTGAGTTAGTTTTGGGCATTAACCTTGCCCTAATACAGATATGCTAAATCTCCTTACTAACATACTCTTATGGGAAAATCCAGCTAATTAGAGTTTGGTTGATGGTGCTCATACATGTTTGTACATATTTGGCTGTATGTTAGATGCTTGGATTAGTGACAACAAGACAAATTTTTGGTTACTAGAGTTATAATCTCAGCTTACTAGATTCCCACAGCTTTGACTTATGTTTGAGATTCTGAACTCTTAGAAAAATAATGTCATCTTGTATGACACTCATCCTATTCAATGATTTAAGTCAGGGAGTGCATTTATATCTTAAAATTATCCACTCAGCTTGGTGGTATAGTTTCATGTTTTCCTAGTAAAATGGTCTTGTCCATAAGTCATAAGATCGCATAGTTAGATACAAAGATTCTTATACGATGGGTCATCCGGGCTTTAGAGCTCTATGCTTGAGCTTATTGATATGTTGCCAAGTTGAATGCCAACTCTTGGATGTTTAGCCAAAGCATATTGATGTGTTCAAGGTTTATGGTCATACTAATTGTCTGCTTCTACTTGTATGTGTTCTCAATTTAATCAAAGATTGATTTCATCAAAAAGTCTGTCCCATATCAGACTTGTGGCTAATAATGGCCTTACTAACATACTGTTCTAGGAAAATCCAAAAACTGTGAGAAGAGCATGTAATCATGTTCTCTCTTATTCTCTTCTTTCATTTTACATGAGGTTCACATTGGATTTTCATGTTGAAGTGAGTCTTAGGACCTTTCTCTTCCTCTGTTTTTCATGCCAAACTATGGATGAGAATAGAGAAAATTTTCTCCTAGAAGCAAGATAGGATTTCCTCCTCGTGCAACAAATTCTGCATCTTAGACCCCTCCTGTCACCACTGGTTATTCTATTTTAATAGTTGAAATTTTATTAAATCATTCTATGCACACCCAATATTTTCCTCTAGACTTGGAGACTATTTTTCTCTATAGTGCTACTCCTTCCTCTTGGTACAGATATTTCAGTTTTAAGTCACTCTAAGGAAGTGGATTGACTTAGTTTTGGGCATTAACCTTTCCCTAATACAAATCTGCTAAATGGCCTTACTAACATATTGTTTTGGGAAAATCCAGCTAAGCAGAGTTTGGTTGATGGTGGTCATATATGTGTTTAGATCTTTGGCTCTACGTTAGATGCTTGGATTAGTGATAATGAGACAAATTTTTGGTTGTTAGAATTAGAATCCCAACTTACTATATTCCCACAACTTTTACTTATGTTTGAGATTTTGAACTCTTAGAAAAATAATGTCATCTTGTATGACACTCATCTTATTCGATGATTTAAGTCAGGAAGTGCATTTATATCTTAAAATTATTCACTCATCTTGGTGGTATAGTTTCATGTTGTCTTAGTAAAATGATCTTGTCCATAAGTCATAAGAATGCATAGCTAGATACAAGACTCTTATCCGATGGGTTGTCTAGCCTTTAGAGCTCTATGCTTGAGCTTATTTATGTTGCCAAGTTGAATGCCAATTGTTGGATGTTTAGCCAATGAAGATTGATGTGTCATCAAGGTTCATGGTCATAATAATTGTCTACTTCTACTTGTATGTTTTCTCCATTTCATCAAAGATTCATTTCATCAAAAAATTTGTCCCATATCAGACTTGTGGCTAATAAATGGCCTTACTAACACACTGTTCTAGGAAAATCCTGAAACAATGAGAAGGGCATGTAATCATGTGCTCTCTTCTTCTCCTCTTTCATTTTACCCAAGGTCCACATTGGATTTTCATGTTCAAGTGAGTCCTATGACCTTTCTCTTCCTCTATTTTTCATGCCAAACTGTGGATGAGAATAGAGAAAATTTTCTCCTAGAAGTCAGATAGGATTTCCTCCTCATGCGACAAATTCTACATCTTAGACCCCTATTGTTACCACTGCTTATTATATTTTGGTAGTTGAAACTTTATTGAATCATTCTATGCACACGCAATATTTGCCTCTAGACTTGGAGACTGTTTTGCTCTTTAGTGCTACTCCTTTCTCTTGGTGCGGATATTTCAGTTGTAAGTCACTCTAAGGAAGTGGATTGATTTAGTTTTGGGCATTAACCTTGCCCTAATATAGATCTACTAAATGGCCTTATTAATAGACTGTTATGGGAAAATGCAGCTAAGCAGAGTTTTGTTGATGGTGCTCATACATGTTTATACATATTTGGCTCTATGTTAGGTGCTTGGATTAGTGACAACGAGACAAATTTTTGGTTTTTAGAGTTAGAATCTCAACCTACTAGATTCCCACAACTTTGACTTATTTTTGAGATTCTGAACTCTTGGAAAAATAATGTCATCTTGTATGACACTCATCTTATTCGATGATTTAAGTTAGGGAGTGCATTTATATCTTAAAATTATGCACTCAGCTTGGTGGTATAGTTTCATGTTATTCTAGTAAAATGGTCTTGTCCATAAGTCGTAAGATTACATAGTTAGATATAAAGACCCTTATCCGATGGGTCATCTGGCCTTTAGAGCTCTACGCTTAAGCTTATTGATATGTTACCAAGTTGGATGCTAACTCTTGGATGTTTAGCCGAAGCAGATTGATGTGTCATCAAGGTTCATGGTCATACTAATTATCTACTTCTACTTATATGTGTCCTCCATTTCATCAAAGATTCATTTCATCAAAAAGTTTGTCCCATATCGAACTTGTGGCTAGTAAATGGCCTTACTAACATATTGTTCTAGGAAAATCCTGAAACTGTGAGAAGAGCATGTATCTATGTGATCTCTTCTTCTCCTCTTTCATTTTACCCAAGGTTCACATTGGATTTACATGTTCAAGTGAGTCCTATGACCTTTCTCTTCCTCTGTTTTAACTGTGAATGAGAATAGAGAAATTTTTCTCTTGGAAGTTAGATAGGATTTCCTCCTCATGCGACAAAATCTGCATCTTAGACCCCTCCCGTCGCCACTAGTTATTCTATTTTGGTAGTTGAAAATTTATTAAATCATTCTATGTGCACACAGTATTTTCCTCTAGACTTGGAGACTATTTTTCTTTGTAGTGCTACTCCTTTCTCTTGGTACAGATATTTCAGTTGCAAGTCACTCTAAGGAAGTGGATTGAGTTAGTTTCGGGCATTAACCTTTCCCTAATATAGATCTGCTGCATCGAGTTTAGCAATTTGAACTTATAGCATGGGTTATATAGTATACTTGGCCCTTTGCTTAGTTTTAGTAGTGATCTTAGAAGTCCTGTATTCTTGTAAATGTTTCCTTAAATCAATTTTTAACTGGGTGACCTCCTCCATATTCTTGCGAGTTACTTGTGATTCAACTACCACAGTGTCTATTATAGGTTTCCTTTCATCTCCCTTGATGATATTTGGCTCCTCTTTGAATTAGTTTGATCTTTGAGATCCTCTATTAGCAAGTGTGTTTGAGACTTTACTGGCATTGATGCCATGATCAAATGTTTTACGCTAGTAGAAATGCCATTGTACAACCTTTTGAGTGTGTTGGTCTCTTTTAACCCTTTGGATGAAGGTTTATTGGCATTATTCCTAGGTTGTTGCTTCTTTAAATGCTTGATATTTATGGGGATGAATTTGGCTCGAATTCAACCACTTTCCTCTTTATTTGATCTCTCACGAAAATCTGACTTGGAGCTTTTGTCTGCATTGTAGGAAGCAGATCTCTTTAAAGTGGGTTCTCCTCCTTCAACTTCTTTTTTAGTTTTAGTCTCAACAATGCTACCACTAAAATTCTCTTTACCTTCAAGTATAACTTGTGCAAAGTTTGGATCATCAAGAATACATTCTAACTCATTTCTAGCTGTAACCCCCTTGACACCAGCTGGCCTAGACAAAACTAAACCAGATTGTGATCGAGATTCATCACAAGAAACCTATGACTTGGAGTGAGAAACGATAACAAAACTATGATCTTTGATAACAATTGAACCACAAGATATCAATTGTATGAGGATAGTGGAGGCTTTGGTTCGTGTAGGCATAAAATAGGTCTCTCCTTCAACAAATTTACATCTTAAAGTGCTTGCCTTGCCGTTGGATTTCATTTTGGAATCTGGACTCTCTGGAGAATTTCTTGAAGAAGATGGAGGAGATACCCCACCTCCACTAAACTATGTGGGAATCTATTATTCATGTTGGTTCTCCTTGGATTGAGTCAAAATTGAGTTACATTATTCTTCTTCCCCTTCTTCAGTAGAGACTCCTATGGTACACCTGACTCTTCTTTCTTCTATCTGTGCTATCCCTTTTTTGGGTAATGTTGTCTTTGATTTAATGTGTTCTATCCTTATTTAGTGTTATAATTATCCGTTTTATTAGTAGTTGGATTGACAACAAGTGGCATAAAATATTATTCCTATCACATCTACAAGTTGGTAAGTGAAGCAAGGTAGATGGGAAGCTTATCATTAAGGAAACACACAAAGAAATTGAAATAGAAACCAACCATTAAAAAAAAACATTGATATTTTAAACAGAGATCTTATCTTAAGGAATCTAATAAAGCTAATTTAAAGATACAATTTTATTTTAATAGTCTAGTATTTGTACAAGAAAAACTTTTGTGAAATGTTTATGGGAGAGGAAAGTCTAGAATAAGGGCTAGAAATGCCTCAGAAATATTTTCTGTCCATTTCATGATTTTGGCAAGAATTTTCTACAAAATCAAAATTCTTTTTATCATTAATGATGGATCCCATGATCAACCATTATTTTAAATTTTAAAGTGGAAAAAAGGATGAAGAGAAACTCCCAAATCCTAAAATCGATGCCAAATTTTTTCCAGGAAAGATAGGGCTTATACATTGTAAATACAATGCAAATCCTCCATTTTTCTTCACTGATATCTTACAACGACCTTGTGCATTTTGTGAATAGACTTCATGTTTGCACACTTTGGGAGATGCTTTTGATATGCAAGGTGAGATAGATAAATAGTAAGAGATGTTTTCTAAGATTTTAGAGGGTTTCTTGAATCTGGACCATTAGTATTTTTTGTTCTTGAAATTTTCCTTCTTCATAAGGATAATAGAATTTGTTTGTTTGAATGCCTCCATGTAGGAGACTTAAAGACCTTATTAAAACATACTGAGAGAGAACTAACCTCTTAGGAGGTATGTCACAAAGCTACACAGCTTATAAGGAGGAAGGTTTTGAGGTCATAGGTCAGTCTACGTGGGTAGTTTTATCAAGGATCCATGTTTATCTTTTACAAGACAGTACATGGATTAAGTGTTGTCAAAGAACCATAAAGTCAAAAGATGAACGCCAATTATAAAGAAACAACAACAATTATGTTGGGCCAGGGAAAGAGCAAAAGAAGAGTTGGAGCTTGATTAACCTCTTCATCAAACATCATAAAGCCAATGATTGTAGAGGGAGACAAGAAAAAGGAAAAATGCCAAATGGTTGGAGGAAGTTGTCTTCATTGTTTGCTAATACTCGATCAATTTTATTAGACTTGCAAGTACTAGGCGAGTCTTAAATTTCTTTTCACGTTTGATGCGATAGCCAACCTAGAGATAAGAACCAAGTATAAAAAGTCATTAGTATCATCCAAAAATCTGATTTCATGTGGAGGAGGCTTTTCATCAGAGTTACAGTTGTGTAATAATATAATTCCTTTTTACATCAATATTCAGAGCACTTTTAAGAATCTGATTAAGATTTGAAAGGTTAATATGTTGGTCAGTTGGTTTATATTTCTTTCTTAATTCATATTGTAGTTCAAGATCCATGGTGTCTGGAATCTACATATAAATTTTGAAACTTTGTATGACAATGTATCTAAACCTTAAAGTAAATTTAAAATTCCACATTTGTCTATTTAATACTAATTATTTACATTATTGTTTATTTTTATGTTTATGAAGTGGATTTATCATGGAATGAATTATTTTACATTTTTTAAATTTGAGTATATTGTGAGTATATTTTGATTTGTTGAGTTTTATGTTGAACCTTCATGAGTTATTCCCAAGTCTAAGTCACACTCGTGAGGGCATGAAAACGAGAGAGAGCCAAGGTGTTCTAGTGAATGTAAGGTTCCCAAGTCATGGAAAAATTTAATGCTAGTTGTGAGGTCATGACTACTAAGGTGTGTTAGGGAATGCTAGGACATGCTAAATTGTGCTAGATAGTACGAAGACATGCCAAACAAGCTAAGATGTTCCAAGTGCTAAGGCATGCCAAGATGTACAAGGGTTCCAAGTCCCTACCTCATTTTCTTCCATATGTTATCCACTTATGACATTTACTTTGCAATATTTGGTGAATTTGTTAATTATAGGTCATTTATAGGTTATAAATATCTTCAGAGTTTCACTTCTAATTGAGTATTCAACTAAACATATTGATTCTCTTATACATAACTATTTTTCCCTCCACCAACTTTTCATAACATCAATAACCATTAGGTAGGGAATTGCAGCTTCGATGTTTCTTTGATTTTTTAGTAAAATATTGCCAAGACTTTAATTTATTGAAAGTTGTAGAATTTACAATTTATGAAGTTTCAAGGTGTAATTTTAAAAAGTATAATCCTTTAAAGGGTTCTAGCTCAAGGGAAGAGCACCTGCTTTACAAACAAGAGGTTGGTGGTTTGATTCCATCGTTCCTTGACATCCATATGGAATGGCGACGATCAATTTTTGGTGATGGAGGCTCTTTTGACCATCACCAATGAGCTTTGGTGAAATTTTTCAACCCTCACCAAAAATATGAAATGGTGATGGTCAATGAATGCCACCATATATACACATCAATAGTGACAACCCTCAAAGGTCCATACCCATAAATCATTGTTGTTGATATGAAATGGTGATGGTCATTGTCCATCATTATAGTCATTATTTGTGACGGACTTTGAATGTCACCACAACACTTATACTTCTACCAATGCGACCTTTGGTGATGGTCAACGAACGTCACCATATAAATGCATCAATAGTGACGGCCATTAAATATCCATCACAATAAATCATTGTTGTTCATATGAAATGGTGGCGGTCACTATCCATCATTATAATTAATATTTGTGATGGACCTTGAATGTCACCATAACACCTATACTTTTGGCAATGCCACCTTTGGTGATGTTCAGTTTTTGGTGACGGAGGATATGGTCCATCACCATTTCTCATATGTAATGGTGACGATTGCTATCCGTCATTATAAATCATTATTGGTGACGAACTTTGAATGTCACTACAACACCTATACTTTTGGCGACGCCACCTTTGGTGACATTCAGTTTTTGGTGACAAAGGCTATGGCCTGTCACCATTACTCATATGAAATGGTGATGGTCACTATATGTCATTATAAATCATTATTGGTGACAGATTTTGTATGTCACTACAACACCTATACTTTTTGCGATGCCACCTTTGGTGACGTTCAGTTTTTGGTGACGAATGCTCTTTTGACCATCATCAATAAGCTTATGGTGACATTTTTCGCCCCTCACCAATGTCCTTTTTTCTTGTAGTGTATCATTGGGATCGTACAATATGTTGTTGGGTATGGACTAGTTGTACCTTCATAGGACCAAAGTGGATTGTTATGACAAATCCATTGAGTGCTTGGATGACAATGGAGAAAAGAGTGTCTTACAAGGTAAGAAGAAGGCAACATTAGTTAGAATGGTGAAAACTATGCAGGCAAAGTACAGTTGTAGAAAAGGGAGTGTTTTATTTGTAGTGTATATTTCTAGTGATAAAGTTAAGGATGTTGAGGATGCAAAGGTATTGAGAGGGTACCCAATATTACAATAGTTTCAGGATGTATTTACCACAGATATTTTAGAGTTTCCACCTCGTAGGCAAGTGGATTTTCATATTGAGTTGGTACTAGGGGATGTGCTAACATCAAAGGCACCTTACAGGATGAGCACACTAGAGTTAATAGAGCTAAAGTTGCAGTTGAAGGAAATGCTTGATAATGGATACATTAGGACAAGTGTATCACCTTAGGGTGCACTGGTATTGCTTGTAAAGAATAAGGATGGTACTATTAGGTTATGCATTGATTACAATAAGTTGAACAAGGTGACCATTAAGAATAGATATTCATTCCTTAGGATTGATGATTTCTTCGATCAATTGAAGGGAGCAACACTGTTCTCAAATATTGATTTGAGATCACGATATCATCAGGTACTGATTAAAGAAGAGGAAATTTACAAGACAACTTTATGAACTAGGTATGGGAATTATGAGTTCATTGTAGTTCCATTTGGTTTGACTAATGCTACAACTACCTTTATGTGATTGATGAATAGTGTGTTGCATCATTATCTGGACAATTTTGTTATTGTGTCCATTAATGACATCTTGATATATTCTAAAAATGAGGAAGAACGTGTTCAGCATTTAGCAGCAGTTTTAAGGTTGCTAAGAGAGCATCAGTTGTATGCTAAGCTTAGCAAATGTAGTTTCTTTTAGACAAAGGTACATTACTTGGGACATGTTGTCTCCAAGGAAGGAATAGTAGTGGATCTAGAGAAGATAAGGGTTATCATGGAGTGGGCAGCTCCTAAAAATGTGGATGAGGTAAGACATTCATGGGGTTAGCAGGTTACTATGGGAGGTTCATCAAGATTTTTTCTCACATTTCATATCTTACCACACAACTACAAAGGAAAGGAAATAAATCTCAATGACAGAGGAATGTGCAACAAGTTTTGAGAAGTTGAAGTATTTGTTGACAAATGATCATGTGTTAAAGATTGCAAATCTAAACAAAGAGTTTGTGGTATGCACACATGCTTGCAAGAGAGGACTTGGTGGATTCCTTATGCAATACGGATAGGTAGTATGTTATGAATCACATAAACTGAATGATCACAAGAAGAATTATGTGATACATGATCTTAAGTTGGCAGTGATCATCCATGTGTTGACTATGTGGATGCATTTTCTTCTTGGCAGGAGGTTTTTATTAATGAGTGATCACATTGGGTTGAGGTACTTATTTAATCAGCGGAATTTTGATGCTATATAAGCAATATGGTTGGCCACAATCAGTGAGTTTGATTTTGAGATTAGGTACATCAAGGGTATGGAGAAAAGGGTTACAAATTCTCTTAGTAGGCAGATATAGGTGAATCATATTGCAACTATGAGTTCTTATGGGACGAACTTACATGATCAGATATTGCAAGAAGGTCAACATAATGACAGGTACATGGAGCTTATGTATAGGTTACAATAGGGTACATGTGATCAATATGTGGACTATTATATCTCAACAGATGGCTTGATCAGATTTAGGGACATGATATATCTGCTAGACAGTAGTGAGCACAAGAATACTATCTTGTGATAATTTCATGCAAAACCGTATTCAAGTCACAAACAATACCAAAATACATTGACAATAGTGAAGAGGTTTTATCATTGGCCGAATATGAAAAAAGACGTGGTAGAGTTGGTGCCTATATGTTTGCATTGTCAGTAGGTAAAAGAAGAATGTAAGCATCTAGGTGGATTACTACAACCGATTTTGATTCCAGAGTGGAAGTGGGAGGTCATTTCCATGGATTTAATCACAAGTTTGATGAGGACATCCAGAAATCATGATTCCGTCATGTTTGTGGTGGACATGTTGACAGAGGTAGCACACTTCATTCCAATGAAGTCTGCTTATTCATCTAGTGATGTAGCATGGGTCTTCATTTAATATGTAGTCATACCACATGGTGTTTTGAATAATGTTGTGTCATACAAGGACGCTAATTTCACTTCCAAGTTTTGGAAGGAGTTTTTTGCAGGATTGGGGACAAAGTTGGCCTTCAATACAACTTATCATCCACAAAAATATGGACAAATAGAGAGGGTCAAAAAGATATTGGAGGACATGTTGAGGATGTCTGTGATGCATCAACAACAGAAGTGGGAAGAGTATCTTCCAGTAGTTGAGTTTGCTTATTGCAATGGGTATCAGGAATCTTTAAGGATGAGTACATTTGAGGAATTTTATGGGTAGAGTTGTAATACTCCCGTTAGTTGGAGTGATCTAGTGAATAAGGTTTTTATTAGAATGGATATGTTGGCAGATATGGAACATGAAATCTGGGTAATCAAGAAGAAACTAAAGGCATCAAAAGACAGATAAAAAATTTATGTAGATTGGAACAGGTTATTTAAGGAGTTTCAGGTTGGGGAATAGATGTATTTGCACATCAAGCCAAAGAAGACCTCCTTCAGGATTAGATCGTGTGCCAAGTTGGTACCATAGTTTTGCTGACCTTTTAATATTATTGAAAGGATTGGACTAGTAGCTTATTGACTTGTATTACCTTTAACAGTGAAAGTCTATGATATTTTCCATGTGTCATTGCTTAATAAGTATGTTAAATATGTTTATCAAGTGATTGATTGGTCTATATTACAGGTGGAGCTAGATGGATAATTTCAGTTGGAACCTCAATGTATATTGTAGAGAAATATGCTCTTGCTCCATAATCAAGTAGGTTAAAGTGCAATGGAAGAAATTTAGTCCCCATAAAGCTACATGGGAGATGTCAAATCATATGTGGGTTATGTATTCTTCATTATTCACTAGTTGAGCGAATGTTTTTGACATATGTTGTGGTGTGATGTTTTGTTATATGTATATGGATGTAAATACCACCATGAGTTGCATTATAAAGCTCCAAGAAGCAGTATGGGTTTCATGTTGTTATGTTTTCATGTTGGTTTTTTCCCCAAGCTTTTTTAAGGCAACCATGGTTCACGGTCACTAAGTAGCTGCTACATCCACAAGCAGTAATCCATACAGATCCATCAAAGTTGGCCTAATATATTGGGCCTAACCTTAAGGGAATTGAGGAGATTTGACCTTGTGACCTCCCAATAGGCAAGGTACTTAGCAATGAGGGCTCGACCAATTGAGCTATCCGTTGGGGCTTGTTGTCATGTTGGTTTGCTTTACAACAAGCTGATCATTGTAAATTTTGGATCGAGCTAAGTTATAAATCTCCATGGGAAGTATGTTTTTATTTCAACAATCTTCTTGGTTGAAGGTGTCATTAAACATTGATGACAACGTTCCCCCAAGAGCGAGGGTTTTGTAACGACCCTAGTGAAAATTCCATGTAATAAAAGTTAATAAGGGAAAAATAATAGCTATGGTTATGGGAAACTTATTCCAAGCTGAGTGTTGGGAAAAAAATCCTAGTGTGAGTGTGGTATGGCTAAGAAAATTGGCAAAGGAAATCGAAAATGCCTTTGAAAGGCATGAAGCATTAATTGACATTTTATTTATGAAAATAATGGAAATCAGGAGAAAATGATGGTTAAAAGTCATAGGTTGGCTGTGAGGAGGAAAATAAAGGAAAGTAATGGAAAATGAAGAAAATAGATGCCTCATTAATAAAAAGGATTTTGAGGATGAGTTGGTACCTTTTGCGAATTTTACCTTTTGTCAGTTCAATTTTGGAGCTCTCTCTATATTGTCTCTCTCACACTCTTGGACACTTAGGATTTTCTTGGAGAACTTCAACATTGGATTAAGAAAAGAAAATAAGGCAAAGGAAAGTGACGATCAAGCATGGAAGAGCATGATTAAGCAACTACATCAGGATTATTTATAGGTATCAGTTTGCATGTGTGATTTCCTTGTTATATTTGGCATGCATGGTACATGCATGTGTGTGTTTGATCCTCAAGTTGTCATTGGCATGGGATTTTCTATGCATGACAGTGTTCTTCAGCCTTTGCTTGCCATTTCTAGATAGCCATGGTATGATGTTTTCTCATGTTCTGGTTGAGTTGTATTGCCAGATGGATTTAAAACTGAGCGAGGTGGTGTTTGAAAGAAAGAACAAATGACCTAGTGATCCTTGAATCAGATTATAGATTGTAGTAAAGCCTTGGCTTAGTAAACGTTGAACCATACCATGGGTTGTGGTAAAGCCATATTTTGTGTTACTTCGGTGGGCCTAGGAATCCTCGACCGATGAATGAAAATATATATGGTAAATCCTAGAGGTGGGTGCCCTCGGCTAGGCCTAGGAATCCTTGGCCGGTGAATGGTAGGATATGCAGTAAATCCTAGAGGGTGGAGTCTTGATTAGGCCTAGGGATCCTCGACCATTGTATGGAGGGATGTACGGCAAATCATAGAGACTAGGAGACAAGAAAATTCCTCATGTTGTAGGTGGAGAAATATGGTGACATCCATGCTTATTTAGGGCTTAAAGATCCGGCGGGGATTGCGGTAAAGCATTGGTTGACTTTGGTTATGATTCCCGCATTCATGCTTGGAATATGGCATGAGGGTGACTGGATGAAAGAAATATTTGGTTTAATCAATCTATGGTCAGGTTGTATGTGGAAGTCCCACACCTGGTTGGCTTATGCATTCATTTATAAGAGTTCCTTCTCCTTGGTATTTCATTTGTAAATATACTGGTTTATATGTGGATTTTATGTTTGTTGTATCCTTATGATTTATGTTGTTTATATTTTGGTTATAAGTATATTTCACGATCATGATTATGTATGACTTTCATCATGTTTTGATTTGTAAATGAATGAATAATGAATATATGACCTAATAGAGGATAATGAAACTAATGTGATAAGGCATCAATGTTTCTTAGCGATTCTGAGATAAGTATGAGATCCCTATGCTAAGATATGTTGTTACGACCAACAGAATGCATATTTGTGACATGTTTGACAGAATTCATGTCATTTCCAGTAGGGGTCCATTGAAGTCTTGTTTAAGTATTTTCATTAGTATCATTGTTTTAGTGTTACTTTTCATTTATGGAAGTTCCATGGAGTTATGGGAAATGGCCTGAGTCCTGGCCTTGAAAAAGTGGCACAGAATCCGAGGTCAAAGGCTTAGAATTAGTTGAATAATACCCTAGTCGCTTGTGTTCCCTTGCTATCAAAGCATGTAGAGGGTCCCAACCGCATGCATGGCCATGTCGTGGGAGCAGTTGAGGCTCTAGGTAAATAAAATGTTAAGTTTCCTCAGGCATTGGTTGGCTCCTGGAGGTTCTGTAGTATGTGTGAAAGGTCAATTTGGTTTTGTTTTGCTAGTTCCACTTCCTTATATGTACATGGGGAGTTGAATCATATCATAGTAGCCTCTCGTCACATGTTTACCCCACTGGACCATTTAACTTGGGTTAATGTGGGAGGAGGGTGTTACATTTATGCATCTCATGTATGTATGCATATTGATCATTTTCATAGAGTTTATTAATTTTGATGTGATGTCAAAGTTACTTGATTAGCTTCTACTTTAGTAAGAGGCATTGTTTTAGGCATGTTGTACCACATTATCAACATTCCCTTTTCCTATATTTTATGTTAATATTTTATTATTTGTTATGTATTTTTGTTGGTTTTCACTTTTCATTAGTAAAGAAGAAAGGCATTGGAATATTATATGTTATTCATTATACATAAGGAAAGTTATGTTGAGAGAAAATTTTATGTTATATTTTAGAATTATTATTAACTATAGTTCAAATAGATGTCATGTCTAACGCATTAGGTAATGCATTGGCCATCTATTAATGAACTATTTTACGAAAACTCTAACAACAATTTACAAGGTTAACTTTATAAACACAATTAATTAAATTTATTTTATTTTATTTAATATTTCAATTGCGATTGGTTGAATGTGTTTCTCTCTTATTGTGTAATGATGAAATTCATGACGTGATTGTACCTATGTGATCTCAATTGTGCGGAAAAGCGAAGATTGATATGATCTAACAGTGTGTTGAGTAGATGAATGATGGATCCGACGAATTATATTTATATCTCAAATACCACAAATTTTGCTATAAGAAGGTTGGGTAGGTGACATCCCTTCCAATCCTATCTATTTCTATGATAGTATTTCGATGTCATAGTTACGAGCCATCCATGCATGTTTATATCTATAGTTTCCTTGTTAATCTGATTATCTATTTATAAGTTGTTCTCATGATTCGTGTGGATGAAGAAACACATTTTATAATATTTCATTTATTGTTTTAATGTTCGACATGTCACGATTCATGTTTCCCACCCACATAAACAACATATGTAGAGTTAGAAAGTCGTTCCCTTAACATAACAATTGATATATACGTGCATTTACTCATTGGAAACAAATTTGGATGGGGTGTACTCCAAAAACAAACATAAATGTACCTAAAAAGGTTCCACTCTTTTATTTTTGATATTTATCAAAACAACTATAAATTATAATACATTAATATTATAATTTATATTTCTTTTTTACATTTACATTTTGATTTTTTTTTTTTAACTTTTACTTTTGATCTTTCACAATTAAAATAATTATTTTAAAATATTTTATTTAAAAAATATTGATTTAATATCTTCATTAATAATACCATTTCTTTTTATATAATTAAAATTATAACAATATTTAAAATTAAAACATACCCAAATTCCTATTCTTTTGGCTTCACAACATTTCACATATGAATTTTCCAAAATTCATCAAATTGTAATTAATATTTTTTATTTATTAAAATACGAAATCTATAATTAAACATCAAATTCACATAACTTGAGGATTTCAAATGAATAGTGATTCATTAAATTCACACAACCTCAGGATTTCAAATGAATAGTGATTCATTGCACAAAGATGAATAAATAATTCAAAATTTTTATCCATAATAATAAACATATTCATGAAAATTCTTTATTTATTAAAATAGTTTCTATTTGTTTCCTAATATGTAAATATTTCATTATAATTAATTAATAATTTTATATATTTCAAAAAAACTCTCATTTTATTTTAAAAATGTTTTTTTTAATTGCAATATTCTTGTAATTATTTAATTTTGCAAAACAATATAATAAGTTATATAAAATATAATATATATTTTAAAAATCAATTAGATTTCATGGTACCAATCACTGAAATCTAAACTGAGTGGATTCTAAACCTTAACACTATCTTGAATCAATATTTTTAGTTTAATTTAACTATATATAAACTAAGAGGTAGGGACTAGCTACTATGTAGCACCTTTTATTCAAAATAGTGTTGATTATAATTATAGGTAAATTTGAAAGTGGACATTTATTTTTAATAGTTGAAGTTTTATTAAGGTTATTTTCTTAAATGAATGGAAAGTTAAGACTTTATTTAATGGTATGAAATTATTTGGTCCATAAAATCTATTTACTATTTATTTATTCATCTACTAAGTAAATATATTAACTTGTTAGTTAATGTATTGAAATGTGAAGTTTGTAGTACTTTTTTGAATTTTTCATTAAATTTAATGAAGAAATATATTAAAAAATGGTAAATAAATATGGAATAATATTAATGTAGAATTTTAATTTACTATTTATAATATTAATATTCAAACTAGGTAACTTCATGATAAAGTTGTAGAGTTATATTTGTGGAAATGTACTTTTACTTTAGTATTTCTTAATGCAAGTAGAACTATTTAACCATATGTTGGGAGATTATACTAAATAAATTTATATATTATATTTTACATTTTGAAATAATATATTATAAATTATTTATTTTATTATTTTTATTTATATATAATATATATATATATAGTATATATATAATATAATCATAGATATATATATATTGTTTTTATGATGGATAAGACCCCTATTCACCTCAAGATCATGATACTCAAGATTAAATCACAATCTCTATTTCAACATCAATTTTTTGCCACATAGGCTAACATGTCTTGTGCTAATAAAACTCAAGTAGAGCGAGAATTAAGCCCTCTAACTACCAAGTTATTATCATTTGACAAATAAAATTTTAAGATAAAATAAACAAACATAATCCAATAAAAATATCATATTTTTCTTGTGGATCTTTCGATCTGATCTTATCACATCAGATTTGTGAATTGCTTTCCTCATATCATTGTGCTTATTGAGGTCACTTTGAATTTAGTAATCCTTGTTATTTCATTTACAAATTTGGTTATCTTTATATTTTATTTTGAAAGGTTGTTGTATTTGTTGATTTTATCACATCACATTTGTGAATTGCTTTCCTCATATCATTGTGTTTATTGAGATCACTGTGAATTTAGTAATCCTTGTTATTTCATTTACAAATTTGATTATCCTTATTTTCTCGTGAGTAAAATCATGATCCATTATTTCATTTTTTTGATTGCGTATTATTTGTGAAAATAAATGAGATGAAATCATCGCAATAATAAAATTTTACCTTACTACATTCTTATTAAGAATAAACAAAGTCCTATTTTACTTCATTTTTATTAGGAATTAACACATTGTTTTTTTTTAAGGCGAGAAGAAAATGTTAGCGCAGAGTGAAAACAACGGATCACATGAGAACAGAGAAATCACCATCTATTACTGTGTGGAGACTGTGTAATTAATAGATCAATTAGTTTTGAATTAGTAATAGACTTATTCATCTGTATATTTGTTAAATCATATCGCCCATTCGCCTTTGCTTTGCTTTGCTTACACATGTTGCTGTGATGAACCCTTGAAATATAAATATAAAACAACTTCTCTTTATGGTGTGAAATTCAATAAATTAATTTTATAGCGCGAAAATGAAGCGATTGAATAAATCGCTTATCGTATATCTGCCATGGAAATGTTATAAATATGCATTAAGATACTGTAACTGAATACATTTTACTTGAAAAACAAAAGAATACCAAATCAAAATTAAAGATATGAATCTAATGTTAAGCTTTCAGTAACATATAATTGCTTTCAGGCAAAATTCAAACGCATCTATAATTGAATGCATTTTATTTCAGGTTCATGCAGTAATCGAATAAATCAGTTGTAGTGTATCTACCATGTAAATCTAAATACTGTAATTGAATAGTACATGTTACCTTAAGAAGAACATACCAAATCTGAAATCAAACGACTATAATTCCGGATAATTGAATAAATCAGTTAACGTGGATCTGCCATTTAAATATTAATATCATGCATGAAGATAGTGTGATTGAATACATGTTAGGTAAAAAAAAAATGCCAAATCTGAATAAAAAAATATGAATATAATGAAGCTTTCAGGAGCATATAAATGTACATTAAATTGCTTTCAGGGCAAAATTCAAACGCATCTATCTATAACTGAACTTATTTTATTTGGCACTGAATTAGGTTCATGCCAAATGTCAAACACATAGATGCCGATACTGCCGCCGCCGGTGTACTGCTGTGAGTCAGTCGAACGGATTTATGCGTTTGGCAATGGATTTGGATTTAGAGTAGAGAGCAGAGCAGATCAAGCAATAATAAAACAGTCAGAGGCGCTGCTAATGCCACTGCTGTCTCCTCAGGCGTCATCCTTGTACGCCCCGTAGATATAAGATACTCGCAAATACGTTTGACCCATAGAAGACAAAAACACAAACCCAGAGCCATTCCTGCCACTGCAGGCGCCATCGTAGTTGTAAGGCCGTTGGATGTAGCTGCTTCTGTACACACACCTTCGTCAGACATGCAGGTTTCCATACACAAAGCTTCTTCAGACACAGCTTCCATAGGCATGGGTTCTTTAATAGACATGCTTTCTATAGACCTAGGTTCATCACAGGTAATCTTTATCCATTTCCCAGGGCTAGGAATCCCGGCATGCACAAGGAACAGAAGATAAAAGCCAGGAGGAGCCAAGGCTGCATTACGCGGAACAGTAACAGTAGTCTCATATATCACTTCAAAAATCTGCACAACCTCAATGAGCTCCAGTCCGAGCAGCCTCTGGCTCATGGAATAACTGTGTGTAGTGAAATTAGACGGCGCCAGAATTGTAACAGAAATTGCTTCTTTTTGTTGACCCGCCAAGATTTGCAAGTAAAATCTCATGGTGAAGGTACGGCCATAGCCCATGGCAGACGGCCAGGACGTGATTAAGGGCCGATGCGCATCGTTCTCAGGTGCCAGATAGGGGGGAGAAAACGCCTCCAAACTGAGGTCTGTGGAATGCGGCACGCCCCTAAATTTGTCGAGATTATTGCCGCCCACAAGAACGCGGCCGTCAGGGAGCATATGGCCACTGGGACGGTAGAGCCTAGGAGTGGCGGGGGGAGTGAGCACCTCAAACCGAAGTGGCCCGGGACTTGATGGCTTGTAAAGAAGACCATAAAGAATGGTGTCCCCTGAACCGGAGCCCTTGGAAGCTCCGTTGATAATTAACACGTCGCCAGTTGGGAGAAGAAGCATGTCCCCCATTACCATTACCGTGGGGCGCATGGGCATGCTCTCTATCCGCCAATGTGGATCAGGATCCGTGAATCTCAGACGTCCGCAGATGTTGGTGGTCGAATTCGATCGGATCACTTCCCTATATGAAAACTCAGCAGCTCCGGGGCCGCAGATCAGCACTTCAGCGTCACTAGCTCCTGGATCCAGTGGGAGGAGAACGTAGGAGGCATAGGTCTGGACGTAGCTGTTGCTGGAGTAGGCGGGCATGTCCGGGTAATGCCGCACCACGCGCTTGTTGACATGGTCGAACAGAATCGATTTTCCGTTGGCGAAAATGAACAGATTGCCGTCAGGCCCAAGTTGGACTAACGGATAAATAATATTGTTCTCCTCCCAATCCATCGATTTCTGGAGGAAAGGGAACTGGTACACCGATTGGCTTTGCTTCTTTGGATCGAACTGGGAGTTGAACTGCCCCCGCCCGCCCACGACCATGCTTTTAGCGCCCGGAAGAATGTGATGGGTGCCGTGCCATCGCCTGTTTGGAATTTCGGTGCAATCACAGAAATGGGAGGGACTGAATACTCTGACTGTCACATTTCCCTCGTTGAAACCACAGGTCTGGATCAGGCAGCCGTCAGCGGGCATGGCACCTGAAGAACACCATGTTTCCGTCTGGAGTTGAAAGGAGCTGACCTGGTTCGTGTGGAAATCATATTCCATATATTCGATAGAACGATTCCAGCAATCTTTCTTCAGAAATTGATGGATCCGGCATTTCCCAAAGGGTAAAGGGAAGTTGGATGAGCCGAAATCAGTCGAATCGAAGAAGATGATCTTATTTTTGGGTAGTAGAGCCAATTGCATGGCTGATACACCCGAGTTACCATCTTCGCCTTCAGATTCCGCCCCTGCAGACACTGAAATGACACAAACCAAGAACAGTGCCCACATCATTACAATCTTTATTACCCACATCATCACAATCTTTCTTGACAAATGTTCTATCATCGTAAAATATTAATCAGCAGTCAGAATATTTGGCTGATTCTTTCTCAATGCAACAAGGTCACAGTGTTCGTAAATCTTTGGAATAACGTAACAATTGAACTCAATGCAATAACGTAACAATTGAACTCAGTCAGTCGTCATGACATCGCCTTTATAACTTTGCCAAACTACCTACGGTGGATTTGAACAATTTTCAATTTGCCGTTGCGCTGTTGGAAAAAAATCATTACCGTTGATTTGAACAATTTTCAATTTGCCCGTTGCCCTGCTGCAAAAGACCTATTGTGCACTTGTAATAATTTATATAATGATATTACTAAATAAACTAAATGATACATACATATATCTTTTGTTATTTGTAAATTCTTAATTTTAATAACCTTTTTCTTAATTTTAAAATTTATTATTTAGTTTATTTATTATTATAATTGTATCATTACAATCTTTCTTGATAAACATTCTATTATTATAAACTATTAATCCTGGTCCCACTGTTTCCCTATTTCTTTCTCAGTGCAACAAGGTGCTAATTCTTTAGCAATGCAACAAGGTAACAATTGAATTCAGTTGTCATGAGACATTGAGTTTATAACTTTGACAAAAGATAACAATTGAATGCAGTCGTCATGAGACATCTCCTTTATAACTTTGCTAAAAGGTAACAATTGAATTCATTCCTCACCACAAATAGCCTTGTCAAACTACCCTTGATTTGACCATTTGAACAAGTTTCATTTGTTGTTGCGTTGCAAAAAAGTCATTGTTCACTTTTAATAGTTTACATACTCCTATACATTCTATTATTAAAAGATATTTATTTAAATAATATAATAATTTAAAAATACTATTAATGAGTATATAATACCTAAAATATGGATTTAAATTATATTTAATATTGTTATCTTAAATTCTAATATCACTCATTTATATTCCTAAAAACTTTGTAAACTATATAAAATCTATCACTTTTCTCCCATTTAAAATAGAGTTTAAAAAATTTAATTTATTTTTATTTAAAAATGATATTAATAAAAAATATTATATTAATATAAATAAAATTATTAATTAATTAATATCATTTTATAAATAGAAAGATCAATATAAATTACACTTTAATTTAATTATTAGTTATATATTATTATGATTATTTTATTGCTCAAGTAATAATTTTTTTTCTCAAATTTTTTATTTACTATTTATTTTATTTATTATTATAATTGCATGCTAACTTTACTATATTATAAAGTAATTTTTAATTTGCTTGATAAAAATCATAATAACCATTACTAGTGTAACATTACATTAAGTACATTTCTGTATGCATTTCTTTTATTGATATATAAGTCTTTTGAATTAATTTTTTGATAAAATTTTAAATTATAAATGGGATAATATTTATTGTGTATTAAGAATTAAAGCTAAATATTATTATTAAGTTATCACATTAAGGATAACTTAAATGATGACCACAAAGTATATTGACTTTCTAGAAATATTTTACTAGGTTGTAATTGAGTTTTGGGCTAGTATTTATTGTGTCCATAGAATTAAAGCTATAATGTAAATGACGACCACAGAGGGTATTGATTTTCCGTGAATTATTGACAAGGTTGTAATTGAGTTTTGGGCTAATATTTATTGTGTCCATAGAATTAAAGATAAATATTATTAAAGAATAGAAGATCACCATTGAGATAACTTCAATGATGACCACAAAGCATTTTGACATTCTTGGAAATATTGACTAGGGTGTAATTGAGTTTTGGGCTTCGAGTCAAAACTAGTATACCATTTCAATGGCTAAGAACTCTTCTTTCATTCCCTTAAAGAAATAATCTTGGGTTTACAAGAGTTATTCAACATTCAAACATACACTGGCATAAATGCATAAAAATTGACAAATTTAATCACACATTAAAACAAGATGTTTTTATGTGGTAAAACCTTGATAGTGTGTCAAGAAAACCTCCACGGAGCAAGAGATTGGAAACTTCTATTAATCAAGAATGAATCTCCATCATCCAAGACTCTTGGGCCACCCCAATTAATATGGGTTTTTCCTCTGTTACATAACTCCTTCTCGTTATGAATCCCGTTGCAAAACTAACTGACAGTAATTAACAAATTTTACCCATAATTACATTTTGTTGTCATATTTCAACAAACTCCACCTTGACAAAAATTTTCTTAATCCCTTGCCCATGCCCATTCATCATCTCTTCTGGAAACAAAGAGAAGCCAAACACCATCACAACTTCTCTACTCTAACTAGTTTCATGAATATGTCTAGACAATTCTCCCATGTATGGACTTTTTTGAGAGCTACTTTTCCACCATCGATCACCTGTCTCAAAAAATGATACCTTACATCAATGTGCTTGGTCTTGCTGTGATACTATGGATTTGTAGCCAAATGAATAACACTCTGGCTATCACAGAATACATTCACATTCTCCTGCGTCCTTCCAATCTCATCAAGCAACCCTTTCAACCAAATTGCTTCTTTACTGGCATTTTAAGCAACTATACACTTTGATTCAGTGGTGGACAAAGCAACTATTTCTTGAAGCTTTGACATCCAACTAATTGCTCCACCTGCAAGAGTAAAGACATAGTCTGTAGTAGATATCTTTTTGTCCAAATCACTTGCATAATCAGCATCCATATATCCATAGGCTGATCCTTCACTACCATTAAAGATGATGCAATGGTCACTTATGCCCCTTAAATACCGAAGCGCCCATTTCACTACTCGCCAATGTTCTTCAACTAGATTTCCCATGAACCTCCTGACAACTCCAACTTCATGTGAAATGTCAAGTCTTCTAGATGCCATCACATATAGTAAGTTGCCTATAACATTTTCATATGGTACATGAGATATATACTTCTTTTCTTCATTAGTTCTATGACTCAAAACTAAAGAAAGTTTAAAATGGGAAGCTAATGGAAGCTTAACAGGTTTCACATTGTTCATACCAAACTTTTCAAGTACTCTTTCCACATACTTCTGTTGTGATAACCAAAGCTTTCCATTTCTTTTTCTCTATGTATCTCCATGCCCAAGATATGTTTTTCCACTCCAAGATCCTTCATATCGAATGACCTAGAGAGTTGAGCCTTTAACCTATTGATCTCTTCCATGCTTTTGCTTGCAATAAGCATATTGTCAACATACAGAACCAAGATAATGAATATGCTACGTAAAATCTTGAAGTATACACGGTGATAATACTTAGTTCTAATAAAGTTCTTCGTCACCATGAAGGAGTCAAACTTCTTTTACTATTGCCTCGCAAAATGCCTCAGGCCATACAATGATTTCTCGAGCTTGCAAACTAATCTTTAGCTGCAACTTTGTACAAAACCTTATGGCTATTCCATATATATATCTCTTCATCTAAATCACCTTATAGAAAATTTGTTTTAACATCTAACTGTTCTAACTCAAGGTCAAGTAATGTAGTTAGTGCCAACTCAGTACGTATATAAACGAGTTTTACGACTAGTGAAAAAATCTCATGAAAATCAATACCTTCGACTTGAGAATACCCTTTTGTGACTAGCCTCACTTTATACCTTTTGATACTTCCATCAAATTTCCATTTCAATTTGAAGACCCATTTGCATCCAATAAAACTTCTCCCTTTAGGAAGTTCTATAAGATCCTAGGTGGTGTTCTTGGCTAAGGAATCCATTTCTTCTTTCATAACATTTTTCCATTTTCCACTATCCATATCATCCACCACTTCCTGATAATAAGAAGTTTCCCCATCTTTAGTAATCATTGCAAAATATGAAGCAAAATCTTCATACCTTTCAGGTGTTTTTCTTTCCCTTGTAGACCTTCTTAGAGTGACTAGTTGTTGAACTGGTTATGAAACTTCAATAGTTTCCTTGGCATCTTCTTCACCTTTTCCTCTAGAAGTCTCTCATTCCTTTCGACTTTCTGAAAAAAGGTCTAGCCTCCAACTGAATTTGTTGATTGGGTTTGAAAGAGTTATTCAACATTCAAACATACACGGCAAGAAATGAATAAAAATTGACAAATTTAATCACACATTAACACAGGATGTTTTTACGTGGTAAAACCTTGATAATGTGTTAAGGAGACCTCTACAGGGCAAGGGATTGGAAACTACTTTTAATCAAGAATGAATATCCATCATCCAAGCCTCTCAGGCCATCCCAATTAATATGGGATTTTCCTCCTTTACATAAATCCTTCTCATTATGAATCTCGTTACAAAAATATCTCACATTAATTAACAAATTTTACCCATAATTTCATTTTGTTGCCATATTTCAACAAATAAGTTAATGACCTAAGACTTGAAATTTTTGGAGGAAGTGTACGTCTATGCCCTTAAAAATTGTTAGCCATTGCTTTTAAGTGACATGTTTTTTCTTATATTAACAATAATAAATCAATCAATATTTCCACCTAGTAATCAAACTTCTTACTAATCAAAAACTAAATTATAATTAGTTTACCATCCTAAAAATAATACTACCTAAAATTGGAACTTGGAAAACTTATATTTACCCATAATTCATGGTTCATATTTCCATATATATATATAACAATTTTTTTATATGGCCAAAACTCCAATATATATACATGCATGACTTATTTGAAAAGAATTTTCATTTATTATCATTTTTAATTTCACTTAAACCAAATCCAAGAATATATTCATTGACATTTTATATGGATTCCAATTTTGGGGTTGTAGTTTCTACTAAGAATCGTGGAGGAAGATAAAACAAATTGAAAATGATTTATAACCTAGAATCTCAATATTAAAGGTAATACTCCCTATCTGATCCTATTGAATAAAAAAACATCTCTCCAACTGAAAGCATGGTTAGAACTAGGTATCTTAGGTATAAGAAGTTCAACCACATGGAAGCCAAGAGGTTTCATAAAATTTCTTCTAAATCTAGTAAAAACCCCCACTTTCAACTCATTTAGTGAGGATGGCATAAGGATGTCTAATCTTGGCTACAACATTGAGGGATAAAGTAGGATACCATTTCACATAATAAGGATAATATTTAATGTATTATTACCGCAAAATTTAAGGAAAAATGTGGACTGATAAAGATTTAGAGGGAAAAAGGAAAGTAAGATATTATAAGGACATGATCAACACTAATCTCAGAAATAAAAAATATTTCTCTGAGAACCTCATATTTCCCACCCATATATTTGGAGGGCCATGTGCACAGCTGACACACCCTATTTCTCCATTAGAACCTTCCATTTCCCACATTCGCCTTTCGATTGTGCCACAATGGGCATTGAAATAACAAAAAGAAAAAACAATCCCCACACCATTACGCTCTTTATTGATAAACATTCTATCATTATAAAATATTAATTGGTGGTCACCGTGAAGCTAGTGTCTTAATTCATGATACAATGTGTGTGTATATACCAAATGAAACAATGGATAACTCTTCTCTTCTTTTTCAATATAATAATGTTACACAATTGAGCTCAATCCTCATGAGACAACGACTGACCAAGTTTCATTAGTCGTCGCCTTGCAAAAATAGATATAATTTTTTAATGATTATTAATAAAAAATATTATATTAATATATAAAAATATAGCATTTTAACTAAAATAAATATCAATTTTTTTATATAAAACAAATTCAATATCAACCTATATTTTAATTTAATTATTAATTACATATTAATATTATAGTTAATTATTTTATTACCGGATTAATAATTTTTCCATATATAAAGACGAGAGGCTTTTGTTTCTTTACTATAACCTTTATTATTTACTATATTT
>APFE031365498.1:2860-17590 GCA_000404065.3 Pinus taeda
ATCACCTTCATCAGCGTTGGAGGATAAAACTCCACAAGAGGTATGGACTGGTAATAAACCCTCTCTTTCACATTTGAGGGTATTTGGATGTTATGCATATGTACATGTTCCAAAGGAGAAACGAACCAAGTTGGATAGTAAATATGAAAAGTGCATCTTTATTGGGAATAAGGATGGTTTAAAGGGTTACAAGCTTTGGAACCCAGTAACGAGGAAGGTTGTGTACAGCTGGGATGTGGTGTTCAGAGAGGTGAAAGATGTTATTAAACATGAAGTCCAACCAAAGGAACCTGAGAAGATAGAGTTTGAGCTAATGGAGGAAGAATCAAACTCTACAGCAGAGAGGAATTAGAAGATGAAGAGCCACAAACTTCGGGTGTGAGAAGATCAGTTCGAGAAAGAAGGCAGCCAGAAAGGTATAGTCCATCTACTTTCTGTTAAAATTTTTCCTTATACTTCTGATGATGATCCCAGAACTATGAAGGAAGCAGTTGATTCGGAGGATGGAAAACTATGGAAAGAGGCCATGGTTGATGAAATGGCATCTTTGCACAAAAATGAGGCTTGGGATCTGGTGGAATTGCTGGCTAGAAGGAAACCAATTGGCAGCAAATGGGTGTTCAAGAAGAAGACAAATGCAGAAGGAAAGGTGGAGAAATACAATGCTTGGTTGGTAGCAAAAGGTTATTCCCATGTGCCGGGAATTGATTTTGGTGATATTTTTTCTCGTGTTGCCAAGGTAACTTCTATTAGATTACTTTTATTAGTTGTTGTTGCTTTTGATTTTGAGGTAGAACAGATGGATGTGAAGACAAAATTTCTTCAAAGGGATCTGGAAGAGGAAATCTACGTGAAGCAACCTGAAGACTTTGTGGTGAAGGGTAAGAAAGAATTGGTATGAAAGTTAAAGAAGTCTCTGTATGGGTTAAAACAGTCACCAAGGATGTGGTATCAAAAATTCGATACATTTATATGGGGACTTGGCTTCACCAGAAGCAAAGCAGATCACTATGTGTATTTTAAACTAATTGGTGATCATGTTATTTATCGGGTCTTGTATGTTGATGATATGTTGCTAGTTGGAAATGATAAAGAAATTATCTAGGATTTGAAGACACAATTGTCTTCCAAATTCGACATGAAAGATCTTGGTGTTGTAAACTATATTTTGGGCATGGAAATTAAAAGAGATCGAACAAAGAGGAAGCTCTGGTTAAACCAGAGGAAGTATGTCGAGACAATATTGCAGATATTTAATATGAAGGATAGTAAATTGGTGAAGGTTCCTATTCCTGTAGGTGTAAAGTTACCTGTTGAATAGTGTCCCAAGACATTAGAAGAGGAAGAGGACATGTCCCTTGTTCCATATGCAAGTGTAATCGGTAGCCTAATGTATGCAATGGTCTGTACTAGAGTAGACATTGCACATGTAGTGGACAACAGTGAAGCGGGTTTTCAGGTATTTGCGTGGCACTAGTGATTATGCTTTGTGCTACTAAGGAAGACCAAGATTGGACAGAGTTTTGGATATTCGTGGCTTTGTTGATGCAGACTAGGCTAGAGATCTAGAACAAAGAAGATCTACAAGTGGGTATGCGTTTAACCTATTTGGAGGTGCAGTCAGTTGGATGAGTAAGAACAATTTGGTAGTGACACTATCAACTACAGAGACAGAATACATGGCAGCCAGTCATACAAGCAAGGAAGCAGTTTGGTAGCAAATATTGTGTTCAAGTATGGGGTTAGTACAGGGAGCTATAAGGATATACTGCGACAGCCAAAGTGCAATTTTCTTGGCAAAGAACCCTGCATATCATTCAAAGACAAAGCACATTGATGTTCAGTGTCACTTTGTGAGGGATATGATATAAGACAAAAAGGTGTTGCTGGTAAAGGTGGACACTTTGATGAATACTGCAGATGCATTGACAAAATCTGTGAGCTCTGAGAAGTTCTCTTGGTGTAGAGAAACAATGGGCGTTGCAGGGCTAGATAAATGACTAAACTCTCTTGTGGCCCCCTGTGGAAAGAAAACAACAAGTGGGATAATGTTAGGTTGTGTTATATTCTTTCCACGACTAGCCCACATAGTTAACCGGGGGGTTAGAGGGGGGCGGAGTCCCCCCCTTCGTTGCGATGATTGCGTAGCAGAGCCCCCCCTTTTTTGGAACCTATGTTAGGTTGGGCGGACCCACCTATGGTTTTGTGCATGATTTTCGCACATGTTTTTTGGACACGATGGTTTTCGATCTATGGTATTGGACGCAATGATTTTTAGTCCATGGTATTAGATGCTTTGGCATGTATAAATATGTATTGTAACATTGAAAGGAACATAATGAAAAATCAAGCTGGTAGTCCCAGTTTTGGGATCCAGGGGAAAATCTCTGTGTATATGTGTTTTATGTGTTATGCTCTCGCATTGTTTATTTTATGTGTTTTAGAATTCGTATGCAAGTAATTTCTGTACAGGGTTAAAACCTACACTATTTGTGTTACATGTTGTGGCCTTCCATCATAGGGCTTCAATTGATGCTTCTACCATTTTCAAACCTAAAACCCTAATATAGATGTGGTGAACCAACTACCTATTCTAGACTTGGAGAACATGTGGGAAAAAACTTGCGTTGTTCTAATTCTTGTGGAAATATTACCATTGTACAATGGGTTGTGGGATTTGACCTAGAGGATAGGTGGCAAAATACTTGCATTGTTTTGATTTTTAGAGAATTTTATCACTGTACAAACGGTTGTGAGTCATGTAGGATAGATGCAAAAAAAAATTGCATTGTTTTGATTTTGAGGAAAAAATTTCACTGTACAAATGGTCTCTAGATTTCAGAACATTTGCAAGGGTTTCGAGGGTTCTTGATTGGGAGAAACAAGATCTGACTTAGTTTGGGGGACTTACGATCTTGACTTAGTTTGAAGTGCCTCGACTCCCTGGCAGGTCCCCAAACTTTCTAGAATTTTAAAATCACATTTTGAAGATTTTACCAAATTGTGCATGGTGTGAGGGTAGATGCTACTATCAGTTTCAATAAGTCCACTACTCACCAAATGGTAGCCATCTTTGTCATTGGTTTGACTAGATTCTTCAACTTCAATAACCAGATTACTCAAGTCGAAAGGTTCTTCTGATCGCGAATTCAAAGATAAATGAATCGAGGAATTTTGATGAGAAAGTTGTTTTGAAGTGTTGTCTTCATGCAAGTGGAGAGATGATGAGGGCTAGGAAGACTACTCAATGATTTTCTTGTTTTCATTTGCATCATGGATAATCTCACCAAATTGTGCCAATTGAGAAGTTAGCTCATCGAATAATGGAATTGAAGAACATGGAGTAACCCTATTGCAAGTAGATGTATTACAGATGGTAAAGCACAAGGGATAGTGATATGAAGAGGAAGTTTCATTAAGCACATTTTATTTATCTGAATTGGATTCTAGATCCAAAGTAGAATCTTCGTGAGAGACCAAAATATCAGCTGATGCACCTAGGCATTCGTGATTGCTTGCATCAATAACATCAACATCATTGGAATGGTTTTTGTCCAAGGCTATGGATTGATTGAAATAATTGATTGCATTTGATTCATTACCAATATTAGCATATTGACAATCACCCAAGAACAGAAGCACATAACCTTGACACGGAGGATCTTGACAAAAGCAAGAAATATTTAGAGCATCTTCACCTTCCTTCTCCTCATCCTGTGTAAAGTGAGTTCCTTGTACTTGATCGCAATTTGAACCAGCAACGCAAAAATCAAGAGATTGTGAAATACCAACTGGTGCAGCTAATTGATCGGGAGGATCACTGTACAAAGATTCAAGGCATGTAGATGAGAGAGGATAACACGAATTCATACTAGAGTTATGAACAATGAGATCATCTTGTGGAATGGAGGAGTTAGTCTTCACCATAGGCTTCATGAGCCATTATGGAACTTCCTCCATTGAATATGAATCATAAATAGAAGAAGAATGAGAATGTGAATTGGAAATTTTATTTGCGGATTTTTTAACTTTAATGTTATCACACAAAGATACCCACATTGGGACTGGAAAAGGAGGAGGACAAGGCATAAAAGGAGTAATAGATTCCTCCTCCGGAATCAAAGGTTCCTCATGATTCATAAGAGTTGGGGGAGTAGAAAAATCAAGGGGTTTAGGTTCATAGTGTAAAGAGATAAGAACCAAGTTCTCAAACCCGTGTTTCAAGAAATCCCGATTCATGACTTCTTCAAAAATTTCACAACAAAGGTGAAGGAATTGATCAGACAAATCCTCAACTAATTCATTAGGCTTCATTCTTAAGAGATTGATTCTTTTACAAACATCTTAGTAATTATACATGTCAAAGGCTTCATGGAGCTCCCCGAGGAACTAATGAAGGTGGTAGTGTATGGCACCATCGATTAAGACGACCTTTAAGGGTGAGGAAGAAAAGCACACAAGCAAATTCGTCATCATCAATTTCGTAAAATTCACAAAATTTAAGAAAATCATAAATGTGCTCGGTTATGGTTGTTCCATCCTCACCATCAAACTTTGACTAGGACAAGTGATCGAGAGGCTCAGCGAGGATGGAAAATTGATAAAGGGAAAAATTGGAGAAACACCTTGGGAGTAATATTTGTGTATAAGCCATTCTAGATAAGAGCTTCAAACCAGATTGAACGAGCTCAGCTTGTGATCTGGCCCACCTTCTAGTGCCAATGTTGACGGTGTTGAAAATCCATCAACCAAGGGGTCTCCTTGATGTGAAGTCCCAATTAGACCTCACACCGTTTGGTGTAGGAGCCCTATCCAGAATATCATCCCAATTGCCACATATCTTAAAGATATGCATTGACTCTAACTACCAGCATGAGAGAGGGATGCAAGGGTGTCTTTGAAAAGTAAGGAGGTGTGCCTTGTGAGTGTTCAATATTAAATGTGTCAAGGTTCTTGATCTACTGCGAAGAGGGGAGAAAAGTGAGCCTCTAAGTGAGAGGTAGTAGTACCACCCAAGAAGAGACACACATGAACCGGAAGGATTCGCCTAACATCTAGAGGAATAGTCCATAGAGGATGCGACAGTCATTACAACCAACAAATGAAGAAATATCTATCTAATCTCCTGCAGAATAGTCCACATGGATGGGACAACAATAACAACCATTACAACATATTATAAATAAGTTAAGTACGAAAACGAATGAAATAGTTCAACTATCCTATCACATGTGAAAGCAAACATGAAATACAACCATTCACATATAGTCTTACAAACATTCATAATCCATGCATGAAGAATGTGTTGGCCTTGAAGGCTTCTATCATTAAGTAAAAGTTTCAAGACACATGTTTACAATGTACATCACTAGCTCCAGTAGTGGAACATTGGAACCACTCCTTGCTTCTCAGAGAACTAGCTTATTTGTTGAACTCCTTGTAGGAGGAGCCAAGGTGAAAAGTCATTTTCTCATACAATGAGGGAGTATACATAACCAAGGGTTGATGCTTCCCATCCTTGTGACTCTTTGAATACCCTCATGATTGTTTGAATTCCTATGACTTTTCAGCTTACACAACTCTCCATATTACCTATGTGTCCTTTGGACTTCCACTTTACAATGAATACAATATACATTTTCCACAATGATGATATGGCATATGACAACTCATGACAAGACATGACATGGTACTGTTGATATGAACTGATTGAATGATGTGGCAATGTCAAGCCATTGTTGTTGTTTTGAATGATGTTTTCTTGAGAATTCTCTTATCTTCCACCTCCTCGTGGCTTGGTGATAGGAATCTTCAATGGTCTCAAGTCTTTGAGTTGTGGTCACGAGTTGGTGTCCCTTTGCTTTTCCATGGTAGACCATCTTTCATGCTTAGCTACATGAATGTATTTTGCATGTCCTCCTCCATCCCATTCTCCATCATCCCTCCATCATATGATAAGGTGCATGTATCTGTGCTTCATTCATGACGAGACGACATCAGCTTGAAAAAAACTCCTAGTCTAAGATGATGCATTCTGATCCATAAATTGAGCCCGGTACAAGTGACAAGCTAGGGAGAGGGGTTCAGTGACTATGCATTGGATAGTTCCAGCATTCAAGGGGGAGAGATTGAGCTTTGAGACTATGTAGTTTGCAGATCAGGGAGGCTTGAAGGACAATACTGCACATTTTCTGGAGATCATGGGGTCTAGTTAAGGGAATGGATAGTGGGAAAGAAATCTGCACAGTTTTAGAGGTCAAGGGAGGTTGGGATTCTACGCATTGCGCAGTTCTAGCAGCTAGGGTAGAGGCTTGAGGCCTAAAACTACGCAATGCATAGTTCAAGCTGGGATGTGGGACAAATCTGCGCAGTTTTTTCAGCTAGTGGGACAGGTTGAAGGAATGGTCACTGTACACAATTCTGAGAGGCAAGGGAGGTTGTTCCACTGAGATATTGCACATTTCATAGGCTCGAGGAGATAACTTGGGGCTTGGGTTTGCGCAATGCACAGTAAAGGCTAGGCTATCTGAGACGATTGCACAATTCTTGATGTGGAGGCTAGGTCTTGGGCTTAGGAATTACTTAGTGCAACAATCTTGAGAGGCAGGAACTACGCATTACGCAGAACCAAAGGTCAAGGTCATAGCTAGAGGACTAGAACCACACAATGTGTAGTCCAGGTAGGTCAAGTGAGATCAAGTTGTTGGGTCGAGAAGCCTCTTCGGAAATGGTTAAGTGTTAGACCAGTGAGAGTGATTTGTGAATTAGATAAAGCTTCAATTGTGATATAACACTTGGAAAAGTTGGTGAATCAATAACATAGATCACCCATGACACACAAACAATACATTTTACTATGTGTGACCACTTTATGACCAGTTACAACAAGTGCGACACCATAGATACACTTTACGACGACCATTATGACACATGTAAGGTAGTGTTCAAAAATTTGTGAATGAGTGTGACATATGTTTGTATTGTTAGGACAACTCATAAAAACAAAGATAGACCCTTGAAACCACCAGAATGAGATTTTACACTTGATGTGACAAACGGGACCAAAACACTCAAGAAAGATACATGAAATGAGTCTTAGTGTTTGCAACAACAAGGTACAGGACCAAGGAAGCTCTGCAATTAATCATAGGCTAAAATTTTGCAGGGTGTTACAACTGCTACAACAAGTAGGAATTGTAGTTTGGTCCCAAGAATGAATGGTGTTCGTTGTACAAGCCCATGTATTCTTTGTACAAGCCTTAGACTACTTATAGTAATCAACGTAGGTGTGAGCAACAATGGTTTTAAAACAAATCTATGATGGATTAGCAACACTCAGCCAAGATTATCCTAGGTATAACTTCCCCTAGGTACTTAAAATATAGAAATTTGAATCTACACAACAAACATGAACAGTTTATTAGTTTTGTATTATGTGTTACTTCCATATTATCATTTATCCATGATTTGGAGAATGAATCCATCAGTGCTTAGAGCAGTACCTTCTCTCGGTTAGCAAACATGCCCGGGAATAATGATTAGGTAGTTTCCTTCTTATTTTACTTTTATTTAGTTGAAAGTTTAAACTGTATCTAGCAAAACTCAGTCCATCCTTATTTAAACTATATCCAACAGAATTCAATCCATCCTTGCCTGACTCAATTAACTAGTGTCATTTTTATTTTGGAAAGGCATCTAGGGACAAGAATTTCAAAGACCCTCGATAGGGAATGCTCACTCTAGAAGGTCTTCAAGCCATGAAATAATATTAAGGCTTGAGCAAGCAAGATGTATGAATTTTGTTACTATTGTTTCTATTTTTGTCTCTCTCTCAATCTCGTTGGTGATGAGAGTTGTCCATTCCACCTAAATTTCTATCAGGGTTCTCACCATGTCTTGGGAGGTCATTTTTTTCCTGCCTCCAAAAATTATAATTTACTGATAAAAGAAAAAAATTACATTGAGCAAATGTTTCTCATGCATTCTTATAGCCTTTCACAGCTCCAATGAAAATACATAATAATGACCATAGATTCAACATCAAAATATTTAGAAGACTATTTCCATCATGATAACATGTGACCTTGACGTAATAACAGTCCCTTTGTACAATCTTGCATATGTATTTTATAAAAAATGTAAGCAGAATGGATAATTTCTGTTAAAATTGGAAATTATACATTGCAATAGAAATATCAAAGAAACGTTTTATGAGAATAATCTAAAAATTGTCCACCTTTATCTTCAAGCACCAACCATATCCCAACAACCAGTTGATTCCTTTCTTGGAATATGTAGGAGAGAGTAACCTATATGAAACCCTCCTGAATTCTCCAATTCTCCAATTTTCCTCAAAAATAGGTTGTTGGGTGAAATTTCTCAGCTAAAAACATTGTTAAACCAATTTATTATTAGCCTTGAGTCTTATAATATTTTTAAATTTTCGAAGTTATATTCATATGCAATGGTAATGTTTAACCTCGAGAGGTTCCTATAAATATATTTGGCTATCCTTGCTTATCTATTTCCATCCTTGCCTATCAATATAAAATAGCTATCCAATCCTTTATAGGTCCTTTATCCTTTACGAGTGTGTCTTTAAAGGAATAGATAGGAGAGCCTTACAGTGGTATCTCTCCTTATTTAACTAGAGCATATGCATGTCTTATCCTAAGAGGGGACTTCACTAGACACCATATCTCACCAAAGGCATTTTACCTCATATGTTTTTGCAGTTTTTCCATAGTATTTTAGAGTTGCAACATTTATCTATGTGTCTTTGTGGGCACTTCTCTCAGTTCATGTGAACTCTTCAATTACCTCTAGGTGTGAGTTCTGGTAAATTATGTGTATGTTTTATCCTTTATTTTTATCGCTTTGAACATGTCTTCCAATCCTTCTCGTTGTGATCCAAACATTCCCAGGTATCTTGGGCTTTGTTGTGCTGCCTCAACAATGATATCCTCATTCCCATTCAAGGACATAATTGGCCTCACAATATTTAGAAGAGTTGATTATATCGGATTATAATAAAGAATGGACATCATTGGATAGTTGTCCTCTATCATCAACAAAGCATCGATTCATTCCTCTAGACCATCTCTGAATGGTGGTTGTTGAAGTACAGAGTCCATAACATCAGTGGAAGACTATAATATAGCATTAAGCATTTAACCCAACTACACTAAGGCTCTTCTTATTTCTAGTTTGTAACTTGCATTGATTTGAGTAGGTCAGATAATACTTTTGTGTGCATAAGTGTTTTGTGCTCTCAGGATTATCATGTTGCAGAGCTACTTAATGTATGTATGTGGGGAGGGTTCGACCATGGTGACTCAACACATATGGAAGTTAACAATGCGAAATCTAAGTCTATTTTAATGTTTCCTTTACTATCAATGACAAATATGACAAGTGGAACATAACACTGAATGAAAAGGAATGAAGTTCCAGTGTGAAAGTGAAAACGAATAAGAAAAATAGTTATACTTTTGATTATGTGATGAGGGATTTTTGACATGCAAATATGAGTAGTTACAAATAAAAAAGAAAGGTAGTCCACCTATTCTTTACATATGTCAAGAGATGCTAGAATAAAGATATGACTCTGCATGCTAACATGATAATCCACAACAATTGAAATATAATCTTTGTAAATTAAAGATACAAGACCAAAAACTATTCTATTCTATGTATATCAAATATTAGCAGTCGTGTTACTACATATTTGCAGATAAGTTCTGTTCTATCTCCAAAAACTATCTGAAGGCCAAATTCAAAATTTAGTATTCTTTCCATGCAATCCTTGTTTTCCATATAAAATTCACAACTTTTGAAGGGCCCATATTTCATAACATACATAATAGCCATGTAAAGTAATGACAGAGTTGGAGGAAGCCAAATTCCTCTAGCAACAATGGTTAAAGATGCATAGAGTTAGAAAAATTCAGTAAAACACACAAAAATAATGTCAAGTTTATAAGCGTACCCTTCTACTATATTTCAATTATCTGTAAATACACAGATATGATGGTAATGATATATAGATTATAAATTGTAATCATGGCCAATCATCCTTATGTCTGAGGCTTTTTGTACCTTCAAGACACGACCAAACAAGCATCTAGCTAGCTTTAGGAATGTATACATTTATATTTATTTTATTAGAGGTAGAGATGACCTTTACATAATGGAGACAATTCATACCTAAGTATTGATAGGTCACAAGTTGCATTGCACAAGCCAAAATTAATTTCCCACAAGATCACCAAACTAGTTGCTTCCATTCACTGAGTTTTTCATAAAATTTAAGTGATACCTAGATATTCAATCTATTTGTCATCTAATACTAATGTTGATTTAGAAGTTCTTTCAAAATCTAATTTGTTGCTAATTTTAGCCACTGTTAGCTTATTTATTTTTCACATTGATTCTTAATTGGATCTTTCCTTATAGGTTTCCAAAATGACCTAACCTTCTATAATTGTAATGTCTACACCTTTCAAAGCAAGCTTACTAATATTGATTTAGAAATGGACTCCAAATATCAAAAGCCTTTTTTTCCATAATCTTAGGACTTGAACCATCTTTTGGAAAAGCATATGTTTAGTTTTGGGGCTTTCCATTCCTCTAATAAATTTTGTGAACTTCTAACTTTCCCATATGATCTGTCATAGGGAAAAAAATCCAATGTGTAAAGGAGGGATTAGGCTTTGAAATGGTGCTTGTAGGGTGGTTGTGTGCTTAGCTCCGTGGCCAATTTTATATGTTTATAATTTGTGAAGTTTCAAGCGTCAAAACCTTAATTTCACATCTTCATACTTGTAAACCTCCAAATTAGATTTGGCATTTGTGATGAGTTCACATTTTCAAAAACCCTTAGGAGGCCTAATTTGGATATCGAGAACTCATCTTGGTTGAGACCAAAAATTTTACATGAAGGAATTTTTTTGATTAAATTCCATGCCCCATTCGAAATAATGCTCTACCCTAATTGAATTATGTTCACTCATTTAACATATTTGTTGCATAAGCATTCAATACATTGATTGAAACTAGTATGATTCAAGTTTTAATCCATGAAAATAGCATACTAATATCAAGAGCCCCCACTACCCAACATTGGGTGGAAGTGGAAATTACAATTGATAGGGCCAAAAGCTACAGGTGGTCTAACTACCTAATTCAAAATGATGACTTTGTTCTCGAAATTAGGATTGTAGTAAATGCTATCATGCATCAATTGAGAAATCAAGTTAGGCTTAGACTAGTGATCTCCATTGCTAACAAGTCTAAGTCTCAGTATCCTAATCTCCCAAGTCTAACGCCATTGACCTAGATTGTTTTCAAATTAAGGTAACTCCACTAAGAGGCATGTAATTGAATGACATGCACACAATATCCCTTAAAATTTTGAAGGAGAAGTCAAATCAATGTGGTTGAGGACAAACATGGGAGAAACAATGTGCTGGATTTTTGTGCTTAAAATTTTGTGTTTCAGTTGCAATACTTTCCATGGTAGTTTCAACAATATCTTCAACATGCGCACATCTTATTATTTCCCAATTCATATCATCCTTTGTATCAAGATCTTTCTCTCTCTTATGGAATATAGGAGCATTTTCCCTCATGGATTCCCAGTCAATCATTGGCTTCTTATTATTTTGGGTCATTTTCAATATTTTCTCTAGAAATTCCATTGATTTTCCTGGTGTATATTTTAGGAGCCTTGGATTTCCCATCCTTCAAGGAAGATTTGGGGACCTCTAGTCCCAAATTTCTTGATTTTTTATGATCTTCTTGGTTGGAACTTTGAGACAAATATGATGCCTTTGTTGGTTGATCTTGGGGTGGATCCAAGCATTCTGGATTCAAATTTGAATTCCTATGTGCTAAGGACCAGAGAGTAGTTGCAACATTTATACTAGCTTTTGTTAAGGAACTATTTTGAGTGCAAGAAATTTATCGTAATTTTTTTTAGGGCCTCTTCCAAGGAAATCAATCATATGACCTTCTCCAGGTTGAGTGACACCCTTTACTTTTACTTTGAATAGTTTCATACTCTCTCCTAATATTCCTGCAATATTTTTCCCTGCAACAAAGTGTTTTAGATCATCTAAATGTACTCCCTTATCCTAAGGAATATTTCCTATTTTATCTTTTCCTAGCCCGACAGTCTCTGGTTCCAATTTTAGAGGCCTCTCTAGTAAAGGTGTAGCAACACTATGAATCCCTCCATTTTCTTGATTTTGTGAAAAGTCACTAGTACCTGCCCTGATAGCAGAATTTTGGTTGACTATCCAGTTAGAATTGCAACTCTACAAATTAAAGTTCAATAATCAATATCACGAGTTTTTTTGGACATATTAACTTCTTGTTGGGAAATTATTTTATTCTAGTTAGATGTATTTAGATTCCATCTAGTAGATCTAGAAACTTAATTTCAATGGCTTTAAAAAATTGTAGTCATTTCTAGAGTTTCAATCCTCTTATCTTAACCAACTGAACCATATATCTCAGATGAATAGTTGGTTCCCCATCTATCTAGTGCTATGTCATGGGCATTCTTTGGTAGATACATGTCTTCCAAATGAATCAAGAAACATGTTTGATATAGTTATAGGTTTTGTCACTACAGAAAAACTCTGTGATTAGCATCCCTTTTTGCTCCCTTTTTTGCATCTAGAGCCCAGTTTTGGTGCTATTTGTGTCCATTTATCAAATATGGTGCAAAAATTGATGCAAAGTTTGTACCAAGTTTTGCACCAAGTCTTACATCAAGGTTAGCACCAGGTATTGTAATAGGTTTTGCACTAGATTTTACACCAAGTTTTACACCAGGTTTTATGCCAATTTTTGTGCCATCCTTTGCACCATGTTTTTGCATCAAGTTTGGCACCTAATTTTGTTTCACGAACTTTTTCATCCTCTATTGCATCCACTTTTTGTGCCTACACTTGCATCATCTTTTTCATCATCTCTTGCATCCTCTTTTGCATCCATTTTTGCATATTTTTTTCATCCCCTTTGTGCCAAGTTTTGCATCGAGGTTTGTGTCTAGTTTTTCATCTAATTTTTCATCTACTTTTGTTGCATCCACTTTTACATCTTGTTTTGCATCCATATTTACATCCTCTTTTTCATCTGTTATTGTGTCCACTATTGCATCCATTTTTCTTGTGCCATAATTTGCACCTAGTTTGACACCTTCCTTTGCACCCTTTTTTGCTTCTAAATTTGCATCCACAATTGCATCCTCATATACATATAGGTTTTCATCGACTTTTACATCTATTTTTGCATCCCTTTTTGTATCCACTTTTGCGTCAAGATTTGCATTAGGTTTTGTGTCTCATATTGCATCTACTTTTGCATCGAATTTTGTTTCATCAACTTTTTCATCTTATTTTGCATCCATTGTTGCAACCATGTTTACGCCCACTTTTGCATCCCTTTTTGCATCTTATTTTTCATATTCATTTGCTTCCTTTTTGCATCTATCATTACATCCACTTCTTTTGTGACACAATTTGTGTCGTGTTTTGTACCTACTATTGTACCGCATTTTCTTCCAACTTTGCATCCATCTTCACATCCTGTTTTGAATAAAATATTGCATCTATTTTTGCATCCACTTTGTGTTGGGTTTTGTGTCTCATTTTCTATATTATTTTTCATGTAATTCCATTACATCCATATTTTGCATCCAATTTTGTTTCTCATGTTGCACTCATGTTTGTATCCACTTGTACATCCCTTATAGCATCTTGTCTTTCATCTAAGTTTGTGTCTTTTTGTGTTTGTTATTACATCCACTTTCTCATCCACTTTTGTTATGATATGATTTGTGTCATATCTTATGCCTATCTTTGCAACCCACATTTTCTTCCAATTTTGCGTCCACATTTCCATCCTCTTTTGTGTCCAAGTTTGCATCAAATATTGTTTATGTTTTTTGCATCCCATTTTGAATCTACTTTTACATCCACTTTTGATTCATCCAATTTTGCGACTAATTTTGTGCCCACTATTGCACCCATGTTTGGTCCATGTTTACATACCTTTTTGCATCCAAGTTTTCCTCCTTTTTGCATTCAAGTTTGTGTCTTTTTTTACATTCGTTGTTGTATCCACATTTGTTTCACCACAATTCATGCTAAGTTTTATGCCTACTATTGCTCCCATATTTTCTTCCACTTTTTCATCCATGTTTGCATCTTATGTTGTGTCCAAGTTTGCATCAACTAATACATCTAATTTTTCATCCACTTTTGTGTCAATTTTTCTATCTTGATTTGCATCTACTTATGTTGTGTCCACTCTTCATCCAACTTTATGTCTATTATTTCCCCCATTTTTTTTGTTCACTTTTTCACTCCTTTTCCGATACACATCATATTTTTTGCATTGATGATATTTCTTATGACATTGAAAATTATGAACAACTGATGACAATGTCAATAATTATAACGATGATGATAATGAATATGATGACGATGGCATGAATTGCGATTGTTATGATAATGAAAATGATGATAAAGACAATGGGGGTTACAATGACAATGATGATGACGATGCTAATGACATTGGTCATTCTTCCCAATTTTTAAATGTTGTCATGGTCATAATCATAATCATTGTCTTTAGTGTCATCTTCCAAGTCATCATCATCTGATCATCATTATCATTATTTTCATCTTGGTCATCATCAACAACAATAATGACATGAAT
>APFE031365507.1:0-25895 GCA_000404065.3 Pinus taeda
CCTGTCCCTCAGCAATGAGAAATGTTTTATGATGTTGAACGAAGGGATAGTGTTAGGCCACTATATTTCCTCTCAAGGAATCACAATTGACCCAGCAAAGATCCACATCATTGTCGATTTACCCATACCGCAGAATCAGAGAGAGGTAAGAAGTTTCCTTGGATACGCAAGATATTATAGGAGATTCATTGAACATTTTAGTAAGATAGCCTTACCTCTGTTTAAACTTCTGTCCAAAGATGTACTTTTTAGTTGGAATGAAAATTGCCAACATGCATTTGAATTACTCAAACATAAATTATCAACTGCACCAATCTTGAGAGGGCCTAATTGGAGCTTGCCATTTCATATTTTTACAGATGCATCTGACACTGCAGTAGGTGCATCATTAGGCCAGAAAGAAGAATCTTGCACTTATGCTATTTACTTCATTAGCAAAAATCTAACACCTGCAGAGTTAAACTACATGGTCACAGAGAAGGAAACACTTGCTATCATATATGTTGTGAACAAATTCTGCCATTACATAACTGGTTATGAAGTCTTTGTGCATACTGACCATTCTTCCATAAAACATTTAATGAAAAAACCAATAACCAGTGGCAGAGTTACCAAATGGTTGCTATTGTTAGAGGAATTCAACATCACCGTGTTAGATAGACCAGGTAAAGAAAACCAGGTGGCAGATTTCCTCTCTAGATTGCAAAACCAAGGTGAGGTTGTTCCCGTTGAAGACTCTTTTCCCGATGAACATTTATTTTCCATTTCTATAGTCAATCCTTGGTATGCTGATTTGGCTAATTACTTGTCTACAGGAAGGACCCCTCCACACTTTACCACAAAGGAAAATAAAAGACTAGTTAAACAAAGTGCTAGATATTCATGGCTCAATGGCGATCTATTTTACACTGGCTATGACATGATCATTCACAGATGTGTAAGAAATGATGAGGTACTTGATATTTTAAAATCTTGCCATGATGAACCGTGTGGTGGGCATTTTGCAGTGAAACGGACAGCATTCAAAGTTCTAACTCTTGGATACCAATGGCCATCCATTTTCAAAGATGCCAAGAAGTATGTAAAGAGTTGTGACATTTGCCAAAGAATGGGCAGGCCAATAGCTACCGATGAGATGCCCCTTCAGCCCCAAGTTCACCTAGAGCCATTTGACAAATGGGCTCTAGACTTCATAGGACCTATCAACCCATCCTCTAATGGTAAGAAGTACATATTAGTATGTATTGATTATGTCACAAAGTGGGCTGAAGCAAAAGCACTGGTAAGAGCCACCAAACACACAGTTGTCAATTTCCTTTTTGAAGAGATTTTTGTTAGGTATGGAGTGCCAAGGGAGATAGTAACTGATCAAGGTACCCAATTCACCTCAAATTTGGTAAAGGACATCATAGACAAATACCAAATCAAGCATAGGAAAATCACACCTTACCATCCACAGGCCAATGGGTAGGTGGAATCTACAAACAAAACTTTGGAGGGTATCATTACTAAAACTGTTGCAATGAACAGGAAGAATTGGGAAGAAAAGCTCAAAGATGCACTCTAGGCTTACAGAATCACCTGGAAGGATACTACAGGATTTACACCATATCAATTGGTGTACGACAAAGAGGTAATTCTTCCTATTGAGTTTCAAATACATACTTTTAAACTGGCTGCTGATTTACAGATTGACTTGGATGAGGCACAAAAAGAAAGAATCCAGCAGCTCAACTAGCTGGATGAAATGAGGCAGCAAGCAGAGGAGACCACCATCCTCATGCAAAAGCAAAGGAAGCAGTGGCATGATGCACATATCAAGAAGAAACAGTTCAAGGAAGGTGACTGGGCTCTACTTTTTGACTCTAAGTATAGAGATCATAAAGCCAAGTTTACCACCCGTTGGATGGGCCCCTATGAAATTGTTCAGGTTTATGACAATGGATCAGTGAAGCTCACAACTATTGATGGAGAAGGTCATTCCTTTACTGTCAATGGTCATCGCCTGAAACTTTATACTAAGCCCATCAGCAAGCAAGATTTTCTACACACAGTTTCTCAACAAAGTGAGGTTGAGATACTGCAGCCCTCAACTGCAGTCTCCCTGCCTTAGTTTATTTTCTTTCAATTTGAAAAAAAAACTAAAAAAACAAAAATAAAAACAAAAATAAATAAATAAATAACAAAAAAAAAACATAGAAAAATAATAAATGGGTTAGATGTGAAAACCAGTTTCTGGCACACTCTAACCTCGAATTCCTACTTGAAAATCAATTCGTTGGCGGGTAAGAATTCTCTTTCTTTTTCACTGTTTAATGTTTCAGCTGAATATTGACTTGAGGACAAGTCAAAAAATTTTGTGGGGGAGAGGAGCATCAGTGTTCTTATATTCTTATCTCTCCATTGTAATTTTTTTTTCTCTCATCATTGTAAATTTCCCAAGCAGTTTGTTCCACCATTCCAGACTTCGATGAATAAGCTGTCTTGTCATTGTTTTATATCAGAGGGACCTGGTTATAAATATTATGCAGGGGGGCCTGTTCTGTCCAAGAAGACCATGCTACCAGCACCAGCAGTAATGGGACCTGTTTAGACACACAAAAAGGGACCTGTTAGGAGGTTGATACTTCAAAAGAAAATTACTTCAACACAGCTTCAGCAAGTTTCTACAAAGACTTCATCAAGACTTCATCAAGCACCCAAGCTCAGCAGCACCTGCATGCACACAAAGAATTGCATGAACATCTTCAGCACTGCAGAGGGACCTGTTGCATTCAAACATACCTCAGGGGACCTGTTATGAACAACAAAGAAAATCAAACAACAGTCAAAAAGTTAGCTCTACTCAGCATGTCAATGCAACAGCAGTTAAACAGTGTAATACATTCCTTGTTTTTAACACTTAATTTCTTAGATTAATTTTTATGTTAATTCTAATAGCTATGACTGTTATGATTAATTCCAAGGGCACATTTTCCCATCCTCCCTTATTCCCCTAATTCTTCCCTACTCCAACCTACTTCCTACTTTTAAAATTCATTCACCCCTTACTCCAATATTTCCTAAGCATCCTACCGCTATCTACCGCCATACCAACCTCCTAAATCTACACCTCCAATTGGTTGAGTACCAACAGGACACGTGGTGATATTTTTTTTGAAAAAAAATTAATAAAAAAAATAAGAAGAGTAATTATATCAAGGCAAGAGACAGCAGGCCTATTCATTATTTTGCATGGGCCGAATGATGAATTCACCACCCGGTGTACATACACCTCTCAGCGCTCCTATCATAATATTTGTGCAAACGATATTATCATTATTCCTCTGTTTTTAAAATTGAATACACTCTAAGGAGAAGAAAATGGTCATTTCACTCATTCTCAGGATTGTATATGTTGGTGTATAACTCCATTTGCATACGCTGGTGCATAACTCCGTGGCCTCCACAGCAAGGACCGAGGGCAGAGAACGCATCCGGTTTCGAATCTCACCGAGCTACACAACAAGCCGACCCAGCATTACAGTGAACACTAAAGGAGCGACTGTATCAGGTAACAAACTCAGACTTCCTTGTTAAATTTGCAAGTTAGGAAGCTCGACCCTCTACCAAGATGACAAATAGGGTCGAGCCAAATGTGTTTGATAGCTCTCAGTACCACGAAGACTGTATTTCGATTCTGAGGGAAATACAATGGCTACCCTTTTTGGAAAAATTCCATGGAAGCAACGAAGAAGTTGCTAAGCAATTTGCCTTCACGTTTAATGGGGAGAAAGCCCTGATAGGCACTTTCTCATTCAGGGTTTCAGAGGACACCATCGCCCAAGCAACAGGGGTTAGCCTAGAGGGAGAAAGTACTTTAAAACCAAACAATTCAAAGAAAAATCATGGAACCCAAATTCCTATGTCCATCGGTCCCCAGTCTCATGCGGTCGACTGGAAGAAAGGCTTTCCAAGAAGTTGGTTAGTGCATCCTTGGGACCGAAATGGTAACATACTTCAAAAGTGTAACCTGTGAAGGCCGCTATACAGCATTGTTTATTTCGTATCACACAAGTGTTGCTACAACATAAACGAAACAATGTGTCATTAGTTTACCATATTTCCTTATCATGGCAGAGCCAAACCAAGATGTCCAAACCATCCAGACAGCAGAAAGAAACGAAGACAAAAGCTTATATCATTTTGGTTTAATCAAAATTCTCATTGAACATGAAATGCAAAGAAGAGGGAAAACATGGAAGGAGTTCTTAGCTGCCAACCAAATCAAGGATGAGGAAGACAAAGAAGAATCACAAGAAAATTCAGGGTTTATGAAGGACATTGATGAGGAGATTCCAGCATCATCCAAAGCTAACAAGATGCCCCCACCCGTGAGCAGCATAAGGACCAGACAAATGCGAAAGGAGGATGCAAAAAGGGCAGAACAAGACAAAGTCTTCACCACTTACTCAAGAAGAACAAGAAGGACATCAAAAGTTCAGTTGCAAGAAGACCAACCCGAATCCAATGCACCTATACAGATGGATATTCAAAGCAGTGATCATTCGCCACCAGGGCCAGGAGCTGATATAGAGGTCGAAAGTAATAACAAACAGGAAAGGGGGTCACCACCTCCCAATAAGAAGCAGAAGAAATTAGAGAGACAAATCAAAAAATTAAAGGAGGAGCTCATGGAGGCCAACATGCTGGAGAAAGTTATTAAGAAGGAAAATGAAATGCTCCGAACATAGAGTAAAGAAATTCAAAAGAAAAATGAAAAGTTAAAGGAGCAGGTTAATGAGCTGGAGGCAGAGTAGACAGACATTTGCAAGTGGGCCGCCAAGTGGTACAATCAAAAGAAGACCCTCAAGGAAAAGTACAAAAGACTAAAGCAAGAGCTCCATGACCAGAAAGATGCCCAGGTGAAAAAGAATGTAGACACATTACTCAAGGCAGCAGAGGTACAGGCAGGGACCGAGTTTAAAGGAAGCACTTCAGGGTTAGCATGAGGACATGCTAAGTCATTAAGTCGGGGAGAGATGTTGGTACCATTCTATGACCCCTTTTTCCCTCCCAAAACATGACCATTACCTACCTCTTTTCATCATTTATCCCTCAAATGCCTTGGAAATTGATTAATTAATAGTTTTATAGTTGTTGAATTGCATTTAAATTGATTTAAGGGTTTTGTGTTAATAAATTAGGATTTTTGGGCAAAATAACTACAGGCAGTCCCAACAACCTGTAAATGGCTTATCGTTTGACATGTGGCATGACAGCCAGGCCAGAACGAAAGGTATGGGCGAAAAGTGGAATGTCCAAGCATGGACAAGCACCTATCCCGCAGCGGAAACAACCCTCCTACATGCGCGGTCAATGCCTGGTCAACTATGGCATGTTGGCAACAAAGGCAGCAACAGCACACAGTTACAGCTCAATCCGATTTTTAGTTGTTTCCTTGTTTTTTTTATGTGCGTAAGCTAGGATAGAAACATTTCGCGTTTTTGTAAAAGCAGCAACAGCCGACCATGGATGAACATCCATTTTTCAAGGGATGTGAACCATATGTAATTATAAGGCCGAACCTGGTTATAAGTTAGTTTACGTTTTTACGTTTCTTGTCACTTCATGAACAGAGCTTTGATTTAATACAAACAAGACTACATTATAATCTTCGTGTGTTGTTTTAATACTGTGATCGTGGAATAACAATATCGGTGTACCAAGAACGCGGACGGGCCCTGCGTACATGGTATACCGATATCATTTTGATTGCGTTTACATTGTTACTTTAATTACATTTTACAGTCAGAGCATTTGATTGATATTTTAAACTGATATATATGCACATGGATTTAACTGATGTTTATGTTCATGTGTTTATGAATGCGATGTTAGATGTCTATGCATGCGCTTGAATAGACCATCATCTGGATCGTGAATCATATCCTGTAAGGGATTCGATCCAGGGTTGCTTTGTAAAGCACTGTTATGGACTGTATGCTTAAGATTTTTACTTTGCATGCTTGTAATAAATGATTCATGAATGTTGGGTACCATTAAACAGGGGTTTCATGTTTGGTGTCTCTGTAAGGGGACAGAAACCTTTAAATACAGTGATACACAACATGTTATGAGTTGAATCTTAGCTGATAATGATACATAGTTTGATGCTTAGTTAAATATTTAATTGATAGTTTAATATTAGATTAAGTCACATCATTGTAATTAGGAAGAATAGGCTTAGAATAGATCCTTTATGTCTATATATTTTAGACACACGCCTCTAAGTCTACGCACCCTGGTCGATAATAAATTTAGCCTAGTCTAGCACCCTAGATAGGACACTACAAGAACCCATCTCGATTTACAATGATATCAAATAAAAACCTATATAAGATGTGAACATATATCAAGAAGGAAATCATAATCGGAGGCACTTGGGTTTGTAGCTAAGATTTTAGATTCATCCATGTGGTTCTGCTTCTAGTAGTGGGCAAATTCTCCTAAAGAATGAGGTACACGACCAACAGATGAGGATATAATTTATACATGTCTTACATTATTTTCATGCTATGATTTTAATGACTAACAACAGTCATAACTTCTACAAAACTTAAATAATATGAAAGAAGAATTAGGGATCAGATCATAGGTGTACCCATTCATTAAGGAGGCTAGCTACTACGAAGGAAATAAGGCAGGTTAGCCCAATTCTTTAGAATGAATATCTTTAGCTCTTCTAGCTCTTTCATAAGCTCTTCTGGTTAGCTAGCTCTTCCCCATGCCTTTACCCTCCATAAACTCTAAGTGCTTAGCATTCAGTCTTCGACAAAGAACTTGAACTCGCATGAACTCCCTTCACTGACAATCTTTATATGTATTATGACTTCTTCATAGTTGATCCAAAAAATACTATTTAGTTGAGAACCTGAAAGAAAGAGCGATACGTTTGATAGTGAGCTTTCAGGATTGGATTGAATACTTTATAATCATTTTCTTAGAGCCGAGCTTACCCGAGTCGGCTTCAATTTATTTCCATGGGGGCTCACGCCTTCTCACTCATGGTCACATGGGTTTGGAAGGTTTTCGTACGTGCTTATGGATTTGGCCATGGTTTCTCAATGCCTTTTGTTACTTGAAGAGCGAATAAAATACACCTACTATAGTTGAATCCCTTACGGGAATCAAACCCCTATCTTCGACATGAAAAGATGATGTCCTAACCACTGGATGAAAGAGACCAAAAAACCATTATGAAATATCACGTTAGAAGGAGAATAGAAGCCATCTATTGATTGTTTTAGGCTAGTTGTTATAAAAATTAATAAAAACAACACGACAGACTTGTGAGTACTCATGTCATGATTGCATGCAACCCACATTGCAACACGATTATGAAATTAAAACCTGTACATGTCACCTCCAAGCCCTTCGGTCACCGAAGAAACTAAACCTAAGCTATTTGCTGTAGAAAGTTGATCTAAAGAGGAGGTAGCTACACATTGCTCATTGCTTCCTGAAGGGTTTATTGGGCCGACCCCTTCTTGCATATTAACGTTGATAGACCTTTCAGAGTGCCCTACTCTCTCAAATGAAGAATTGAACACAATGGCTGATTTTGCAGCGATAGCCTGAATGTGGTGCAGAGACAAAGAAATTGGGTGTGGAAGGTGATCAATCAGTTTTGGGAAATTAAGCAATGCCCGATTCTTGTCCTTCAAGCGGAACGATGCCCCAAACATGACAACAGACATGTTTAAAGCCTTCCTTGAGGACCGACACCCCCAGGTAGCTAGTAGATAGGTTTAAAGCCTGTAAACAACCATCAGACAGGTTTAAAGCCTGGAAGGCAAGCAATTACGCAGCCTGGAAACACACAAGGTGGATTCTCGGAAGGAACGATACAAGGCAACGCAATAGGTGGGTATCTCCCACTATGACATTAACTTGGCTTGATGCAACTGAGTCTTTAGCAACCTTATCCATTCCTGTACTTGCCGATGGAGGAAGAAGATAGAACCAGGGAGAGGGGTTTATAGATTCAGGGCCTCCTGCTTTGCTGGGCAATGACCATCAGGCGGTACTGTAACAGATTTAGGGCCTCCTGCTCTGTTGGGCAATGACCAGGGGGGAAATAGGACCCGCGACATCCTTTCTGGTCCCAATTAGGAATCGAGGCCCAGAGTAGCTTCCCCCACTGACACAATTCTCGCCATGGATCCCTTCAGTTCTAGCTTTCTTATTACATTCCTCCTATAACAAACTCCTACAATCCCTTAATATCACCCCAATATCCCTGTCAGAAGCCACACCTTTCAAATCTAGCTACATGTGTCCAAACTACTATGAGAGGTCTAAAGTAGGTTTAGGTTCCAAAGATAGGGCTAAAGATCTAAGGCTTGGCATCTAGGAAGGGTAGGAGGAAGAGCATCCAGGAAGACCAAGCAGAGGAAGTTTCAGGAAAGACTAGGCAAAGGAATTTTTCAGAAGAGTGAAGACCAAGCAGAGGAAGTTTCAGGTAGAGTGAAGACTAGGCAGAGGAAGTTTCAGGAAGAGTCGAAGTCCATCCACCTGGATCTGCATGCACAAATACATGTAAAAACCTGCGACAACTGCAACCAATAAGCCAACCTGCAAGCAACTCAACCTACAAGCAACTCAAACTAATGTTAACATTAGTTCGGTAGTCCAAAACATTTAATAATAATGAACTGCCTAAAACCAGAATAACCTATGGTCCAGCCTCTTCCACCTCGGGAAGAGGCCAAATAAGACCATCAATTGAATGACAATGTAAATAACCTAACATGAAATAAAAAAAACTTTGAAAGCATACCACCAATTAATGTCAAACGACCAAGAAAACAATTACTATAGTCCCATGCCATTGCGAGATGGCAGGGACTAATAAGATATCAACTTTGAGTTCAATATTTGAAAGTCCACTTTATTTTTATTTTTTAAAGTTAAAGGATTTTAGTGAATGGTTTGGTGGATAATTGTTTTCAAATCTTTAAAGATATATGACATTTATGAAATACTTGTTTGGTGTAATGGTGTAATAGTGACAATTTTATTTTCTATATTGTAATATATCATATACTTTTAGAAAAATGTACAACGACACACTCTATATTGTAACCTATCATATATTTTTATAAAAATATACAATGACATACTCTTGTATTATCATATGTTCTTAATGACATAAACACTTTGCATCTACTTATCTTACATATTTTTAAGTCATATACTCTTAGAAAGGTATACAATGACACAATTTGTATTATCATATATTCTTAAAGAGATATACACTTTGCATACATTTATTTTTGTTGAAAATAGCAACAAGAAATGCTAAAAATAGAAATGCTAGAAATTGCATTGCTATAGATAGCATTTAAGGGTATATTCCAATTTTAATTTGTTCTTGAATTAAAATTGAGAATTAAAATTCGAATTTAGTCTCACCAGCTCTTTGAAAAATAATTAATTAATTCATCTTGAGTTAATTAGTTGGTGAAATTCAAACATGAAGTCTTTGTGAAGACATGCAACAATTATCCCTTGCATTGAGGAAGTTATCCATTAATTAAGGAGATAAGGATGAGTTGTATTTGAGTTGTAATTAGTTAGCTTAGTTAACTGAGTTAAGTCCAATTAAATTAGTTCCAAACAGTTTGTGGAACTAATTGTGAGTTCAGTTAGTTAGTGCATGCATGCATGCAACTAGTGTTCTCCAGATAACTGAATATTCTCTCATAAATAACTCATGCATGTCAGTTCAGACAAAGACCTAGTTGAGATTAAAGGTAGGGACAATGTATTATTAGTTGCTAGAATATTCCCATATGAATATCTCTTGCATGCAGAAGGAATTCATTCCTTGAGGATTGTGCAGTTACTACAGAGGTTAGAGCAGTGTGTGAGGAGAGAATCACATAGGTGGCAGCTGGAGGACCTAGGAGAAACCACGCAAGGAAATAGAAGGCTTGAAGGACTGAGGAGAAGGCATATGTGTTGTCTATTCTGTCTATGAGCAGTAGTGAGGGATTGTACTGAGAGCTAGATCGCTTGAAGTTAAAGTTTTGTGTAATCCTGAGAAATTTCCACTTGTATGATAATACAAATAGCGGGGTTTTTAGCTGAGGCTTTCACTAGAGTATTCTTCTGTGTTTCATGCGTGATTGAATCTTCTTCTCTATTATATGTGTTCTATTTGATCTTGCTCAAAATCGATTAAGCTTCCGCAATTTTGATTGTAGAAGTAGATTAAGTATTTTTCTTTAGTACATTGCATAATCAGTTTAATCTACAGTGAGAATTTCTACAATTTTACATAGTTTTGACACATTTTTGTATTACCATATATTCTTAAACATATATACACTTCACATGTATTTATCTTACATTTTTTTAAGTACATATACATTGACACTTTTTTTATTATTTAACACTTTATTCCCAATGTGGAAATCATAGTTGTTCTCTTTTTTTTTTATTAACTTGAGAGGTTGGGAAAATGGTTTGTTTTCCCCTCCACCATCGATTCATGTAGAGGGACAAGTTGGTCCATTGTGATAAGGCTCGATGAGTAGGCGCCCTCCATTCTCTGTAGACGTCTCACCTCATGTTAAGTTATAAGTTATTGGTATATGATGTTGAATATATTCTTGGTGTTATAGTGGTAGTCAGAGGATTTCATCTCATCCCTCACCCATATTACTCTAATTCATCCTTAGCTTCAACGAGATTAATCCAAGATGTTATTGATTTACCATGGTTAAAAAAAATTTGATGATATGTTACATAATTGTCTAATCTTAATTTTCTTATCCATATTTATTTTAATTAATTACACCATAAAGTGTTCCCTTTGAAATGAACTCCCCTGGTGTGCCATGTGTAACTTTATGGGCCATTGATTTTTGGCCTTAGACAATAGGATTAATATTGATTGTTTGATCATAAGTCTAGCGGTTTCTTAAACAGGATTAATATTGATTGTTTGATCATAAGTCTAGCGGTTTCTTAAACGGTTAAACAGTTTGAGGGTTTAGTAAACGGTGGTCACCCCTCTGAGTCATTTCACCAGAGCGCATAGTTTCCTCTCTGAGTCATTGCACCAGAGCGCATAGTCACCATGGATCTGAGTCACTGCACCAGAGCACATAGTCACCCTGGATTTTCACAGGAAAAAACACCAGCCCAAGCATGTAATGGATGAAGACCAAATTGTTTCAGGGGTTTGCTGCACCAGAGCGCATAGTCACCCTGGATCTTCACAGAAAAAACACCAGCCCAAGCATGTAAGGGATGAAGACCAAATTGTTTCAGGGGTTTGTTCAACGACATGTCTTCCCCGGTTTCTACTGCTTCTGGAGGGAAGGCATTTCTTATTGTAATCTGCATCGTTTTAGAACTTACAATTTCAACAGTTCCTCTTTAGTATCTGTTAGAGGTACTTGCTGTGAAACCCTATTGTGATTCTAGCTATTGTTTTGTCATTCATTGGCTTTTAATAGGAATAGTTCTTGGTTTCATAGACATTCATGAAAGAATGGAGGGATTTTGAAGCTAAACCGATGCCCCTCTTCAGTATTGTGATTAAGCAAATGATCATATCAATCCACCCTGATGCAAACAAAGTATCATAAGACCAACAAAAAATGAAGCTAGGGCTTTCCCAACTACTTGAAGAGATTTTCACTTTGTTCAAAGCAACTGAAAGAACTTAAATGGATTCAGCGAAGATTGCATGTTTTGGTGGTCGGTCGAATGTCTCTGGAATCAAAAATCATAAGCGGAACTCTTTGAAGCACCTGTAACAAGCCGAAGACCCTCTGTTTCCCCTGAAACAAAACAATATATGAATTGATGAAAGTTGAATCTTGTGAAGGTTGAACGAGCTTCTTCCAAAAATCGCAAAAAATCATAAGCACCTTGATCCTGACAAGGGTTTCAGGGAGTACTGGAACCCTTTGAAAGCATAAGTCATTCTGTTAAAAATAGAATTTAGTATATGCCATAGAAGCTTAAGTTTTGGCAAAGAACTACAACTTTTAGGGTCATTTTTTATGTCATGGAACTATAAGCAACAACTTTTGTAGCAGGATGCTAGTTTACCAGGCTTTTAGCCTGCGTTGTAGTAAATGTCGGTTTCCGGAAAATGAAAGGAAGGAGTGGCAATTATTTATCATGTTTCTTATCGTTGACATGTTCTATTTTATAGATCACTTGGATCATTTCTGTAGCGAAAAATAACTTGATGAGGTGTAATTTCACATGGTGTAAATGTTGTTGCAGCAAGTGGTTGGGGTAGAATGAGCATTCAAAGTAAGGTTTCAAGGTGCATTTAAAAGCACAGAAAGTTGTATTATGAGTCCGAGATTAGTTGAAATGGGAGATATTAAACGTTCAAAGATATCAAATGGATCAAGTCGAAAAGTATATGGCATGGAAGCTCATTTGTTAAATTTATGTAAGGTAACGTTTTGTTTTGTAAATAATTTTTTTCTTTGCCCCGAGAGGAAGCTTGTGGGACTTGGACTCTGAAAGATGCTATCGCCATTTTTTTGGTAAATTATGATGGATATTTTTGTTGAAATGAGGCTTTCTATGACTTTGTTTAGGAAATTGTTATAATGCCATTTTTTTGCAAATAGAGCGGCCTATCCGTGGATGATGAGGCAATGAAATAAGCATTGCGTTTGTTCAGAGAAACCAAACATATTCTATTTGTGATTATTGCAGCCCTTGACAGTGGGAATGTATTGTCCTTGCTCCTCCTTAATACTTAGAGGCTATTCTATGCAATTTTTTCTCAAAATTTGTTCCTATCTAATAAAAACTAGTTCAGATTTAATGAAAAGTAATATGTTTTACTCTTTTCTACAAGGGCTTGTTAGTGTGGTATCTTTTCATGTTGACAAGATTAAGGGAAATCAATGGTTTTCATCTTTTTTTCTCGAAGCTTTAAGCAATAATTTGACAGGTATTCGAAGTGTTGTAAATTTTCAAACTTTTTATCACCCCAAAATATTCTGACTGATGTGCAAATTTTGATATCAGCTAGAAGATCATGAGCGGTTTTGGTTTGCTGATGTCCTATATACTGTTAAGAGATTGATTGGTGGGAATAGTGTTGATAAAGGAAGCCAAGCAAATAACCATACAGGTTTCACTCTTTATCAGATATTAAAAGTCTCAAAAATCAAGTACCAACTATCTTTTGTTTAGTAATTGTAATGTCAAACATAGAACCCTTTTGTAGGAGTTTGGTTTTGTGTTCATTTATTTTGATCACCTAGTTTTCTTTTGTGAGTAGGATTGTGAGTTTCTTGAATGAAATGCCACAGTTTTTCATCAAGGCAGACTCTATTTTGAGCAAGCTTTATGGCAATGACCGGGAGAAAAAACTTCAGGTAATCTGAAGTCTACCATTATTTGATTCCCAATGTTTAGTTTTGCCTACTGCAAATCTTTTTAATCACAATTATGTTTCTTCACTAATTTTTGTGCTGGTTAACAGGCAAAAGAGCTTTAGGCGAATTTTGTTCACATGACTCTTTTATGCACTTATCTTTTTCTTGTATTGATCATTTACACCATAGTCTAGAAAGTGAAGTATGACTCTATTTTTCAGAACCATTTGATGAAAGCCCTTTCATATTAGAAGTTTTTGCTGTTTTTTTTGTCCTTTACACTTCATTTTTTTGTGTGAATACTTGGATTCTAGAATTTATTTGAATATATTTTCTCTTTCCTTGTTTAGTCTACATTTGGTGATTTTGGAATTTATTTTAATATATTTCCTCTTTCCTTGTTTAGTCTACATTTGGTGTTATCTTCAAATAATTATTGTTCATTTCAGGTGAATCTAGATTAGTAGTTAATTTGTCATGGATTCATGGTTATTATGACTATTTGCAGTTTTTTAATTGCAGTTTGGTTGCTCATGACTTCTCTTAGAGAAGTCGTGGAGGCTGGTGACATGTGCTCTCTAAATCACCCCCCCTCTGGGAGGTGGGGTGAACGGTAAAAGTCCATTAATTTCTTCTGCTTCAAAGAAAAGACATAGTACTATGCATATCACTTTCTTTCTTCCATTAGAATGATATACATTTGAAACAACCACTGTATTTGAATTTGTGTTCCAAGTCTTAAGTTTGGAAGGGCACATGAATGTTGCAATCTTGTACGTGATAATATATGCGTTGTGTTGAGTGCCACCTTTGTAGTCGAGTTAGAGTTTCAAAGCAAACATAATTTTATTTGTAAATCAATTTTTCTTTGAAATAAATGGCTTTCACTGAGTGAATGCCTTGGATGCCAGTAAGACTAGAAATAGATGTAACCTTATCAAAATTTGAAGCGTTGTATGTTGGGGTTCATACATGAAGAACTGTCATTCGATTTTCCTTGGGAGAAATTATGGAAAACTTGGAGGAAATTATGTTGGTAGAAATTAGTTTTTGTTTGTAGTTTGAATGCCTCATGTTTTCATTTTTTCTGTATTCATAGCCCTGTTATTTCGTGCTGCAATTAGCCTAAGATTTTTAACTGATTTAAGAAGGCTTCTCCTTTGTTTGATACATACATGTGAAAGTCAAACTGCAAGCTCACAAGGTTTTCTATAGAGCAGACCTTTTGCAAGGTAAATATATGATGATGAATTTGAGTTTTTTGAGGGCCATGCCAACATAATATTGGAGTAAATGGCAAGTCTAGATATATAATGAGGTGGCATTTTAAAACACTTCAGAGACAAAAGAAGGTTTCATCCCATGTTTATGTGAAAACATAGCTTGGCCACTTCAAATTTGGAAGAAGAAGGAGAACAGATTCAACACAGATCTATGCATTATAGGCTTGACAATACTTTTGAGATTTCAAGGTTTGACATTGGAAGGAGCTTACATTTTGTGACAACAAATAATTTCATTTATGACATGCTTTGAGAATGCGTATGACAGTTAAGAAGAAGCTACCCATGTAAACACATTTAAATGTGGTGGGATTGACATGGTGACAGTCTAGTAATTTTAAGGTTGGTAGAGATATAACTGTAGTTCTTAATTTGTTGGTTCATGTGATACATTTTAAATGTTCTTGTTGCTTCATATTACTTCCACGTTCCACTCCATGGAAAACCTCAACGATTTGAGGTTTTGTAAAATGCAAAAAACATTAATCATTTAAAATAACTGCAAGGGAAGTGCCTGTATGTGTTCAAAAAGGATTGGGACCTTATAAGATTGCTAACTATATCAAGTACGTCAAGAACATGTTTACTGTTAAAATTATCATTCTGATTAGAATGTGTGGGAAATGATGGATGTCTAAAGCTGCTAAGAAGTCTTGTGTTCAACATCAGAAACTATTTGCAGGTGGAGGATTGTTCAACAGAGAAGCCGAAGGACATTTTGAAGGTTACCATTTGGTGGCATGAGTAGACGTTGATTGCGATACTCAGTCTTCCCATCTTGAGTTGGAAGCCTCTTCTCTCTTTAGGTCTTAATGTCAATCAGCTTAATTGCTATTTTTTTTTGGTTTCAGATGAGGATTCTTTAACCATTTACATTTACAAGTCATACCAGGCTATGGTAGTTGCAGATAAAGTGTTTGAATGTTGTAAACATTGGCATGGGTATAAAATCGACAAGGCTCCAGAAAACCAAAAAATGGTAAACATCGAGAAAATATTGGTAAAATTTGGTTGCCAAAAAAATATTGGTAAAATTTGGTTGCATTTCGGCAAATATTGGTAAAATTAAGATACCACCAAAATATGGTAAAAGTACTATGAGGCCAAAAAAATCGCGATTTCACGCTTTTTCCGTATTAAAATTAGGATGTTTGCAACACTGGTTTGAATCAAATAAATTTTGAAATAACATTCTTCATTTAATATACATTGAGTTTTTCCTTTGCATTCCTATTATTTCTAGGCTGGTATTTGTTCATGCTTGAATTTGATTATTTTAAATGTTCTTTTGTGCTGTGAGTTTGTACCCTTGAATGAGAATGTTTAGCAATGGTTATATTGGTCACTTTTTTCAAATCTTCTCATCATGATGTCAGACACTTTAAACGTGTGTACTAGGACTTGTTTTTGTTAGAGAACGACCTTCAGGATAAGAGTTTGTCAGCGGTAGCAAATGGTTGTGGGCCTATGTCAACCTATCTCCGGTTTGGTTGGATGTTGTTCTTGGCACTTAGAATCCATGTTTTTAGCTGATTTAAAGACATGGTTACTTGCACAAATGGATTGGTGTCAATTCTGTTCAGTTGCAGAATGATGAAGCATTTATATTTAGTTAATTCTTGTGAACAAATGTTTGTTTTTCTAGTTAGACTTAGAGTCATCATCATAATGTGCTAATTGGGGCAATATCTCTATTGCAGGTTATTCTGATTTTGCATGTTCCCATCCGTTACCGAAGGTTTTCTCTAGATGGCTCTACACGCTTTGGTAATCTCCTATTGGTTTGATTAGCTTTTTATTTATTTATTTTTTGGATTGTGTGGCCGATCTTTGGCAATCCAATTACTAACATATGCTTTAATTCAGTTAGGAAATGCGACAAGGTAGTTGATCTTATATCTTCTCTAAGCAATATCTTTCATGCGTCAGAAGCTGACTTGCTAGAAAAAATTAAAGTGGCCAATAACTTAATTGTTGAAATTTTGAGTAAAACCCCCCATACAGCGTCAGATTACCAAGCAGAAGAGTTAAAGCAGGGAATAACCCTGCTTTATTTTTCATCATGTCATAAAATGCCTATTTAGAGAAGAATGAAATATAATCTAGGTTCAATCTTTCAGACGCCTTCTCCTATTTTGAGGGTCTCATGGAAGAGAGTTCACTTGTATCAAGCATTCAAATCCTAGAAAAAGATTATGAAGATGCAATATATGATAGAGGGCAACTTGATGAGTGGATGTTTGTGAATGAAGAGGATAGTTTGTTTGGTTCAGGAAGCAAATCGAGAGGTTCTGTCGCTGTGTCTGGAGTGAAGGTAAGACATATCCAACCTTTGTGTATACATTCTATAGTAGATATCCAACCATGTGTATACATTCTATAGTAGTATTTCTTTCATAATTTAATCAAACCCTGCATAATTATGCTATAGTAGAATGCTTAATCAACCTTTAATAATTATGTTATAGTAGAATGCTTACTGTTGTCCCTGTCAAAGCTAAATGTTTTAAGTTATTTTGTCTTTGTTTGGCCCTAAATTATTTTCATGAAGTTTTTTTATATACACAAGACTATTATCATATTTTTCTGTTCATTTTATAAAAACTTGTGTCTTCTCTCCTATTTTGTTCATTGCAACTTCAGGAGTTGATTTTCTACTCTTGTTTTGCTTTCCTTGTCAAATACCCCTAGGACGAAACATAGGAAGTTTATATGTGGCTTTGAGTCTTAATTCAAGTCTGTGGTCATATTTTAGCCTTTATGTTTTCGCGTATCAAATTTTTGTGGTCATATTTTAGCCTTTATGTTTTCATGTATCAATTTTTTTGTTTTTTGTCAAGTGTAAATATCTTGCTTTAGATTTACTTTTATTTGTATGTTATCTTGATATTTCCCGTACTTTGTTGCAGTGCCATGTCTTTGCCACACCTCAAGATTGGCACATGGATTTTTAAATATTTTTGTTTTTAGCATGTTGTGAACATGCTCTGTACTCGTTCCCTTGTAGGGAAACTATAAAATATGCATTTTAGATTCTTTAAATCACATATATTTACTATTTCAGGAGTTTTGTAGTTTGTATGCGTTCAAATGTATGATAAGAATAATCACATATTGATTTCAAGTAGGGAAACTATAAAATATGCATTTTAGATTCTTTAAATCACACATATTTACTATTTCATGAGTTTTGTAGTTTGTATGCATTCAACTGTATGATAAGAATAATCACATATTGATCAACTCCAGAGAGAAGCATCACATACTATTATATGTTTTTTAAATGAAAAAATTAATTAATTAATTAATTGGTTTATTAGACAAACTAAGTTATTCAATTAATCAAAGAAAATTTTAATATTTTTATCCACAATGAATGACTATCTAATTTGTAAATTAGTTTTCTGTCCCATTTGTCTCCTTCATGTGATCCAATAGATGTAAAAGAAGTTGCTTTGGCATCCTCTTTTTGGCTAAAAACTAAGTTATTCAATTGATCAAAGAAAAATTTAAATATTATCCACAATGATTGCCTAATTTTTAAATTAGTTTTATGTCCCATTTGTCTCCTTCATGTGATCCAATAGATGTAAAAGAAGTTGCTTCGGCGTCCTCCTTTTGGTTAATGGGTGAGATCGATGTAAGTTGGTTCAATTGTACAGTTCAGAGATTTAGAAAATTTCCTATGATAGATTGGATTCCCTCTTTTGTTAGTGCACGATTTTGTAAAGGAGAAAAGGCACAAAATGCAGCCCACTTTCTCGGTGTTCACAGGCACTTTCTGGATATCCACAGGCATGGCCATCCACATGAATTTTCTATGTACTCATAGAATATGAGAATGGAAAAAAAACATGTTATGGGGAGAGTGGCAGAGACATTATACATCAAAGAGTATTTTCAAATCATTTTGATAAAAACATTTTTTGTTTAGACCTATTAAGTATAAGTGGATTGTCTTTTTGGCTATAGATCATCTTGTCCATACATGTAATTGACAGAAAAATGACATGGATTATTTCCTTCAACATGTAATTAACAGGCCCATGGCATAGATTGCAAAGACTGTCCATACATTCAAATCCCCGGTGTGTGAAGGAAAATGGATAATGCAAAAGCTTGCCGACCTCAAATGGGCACATTGCCATATTACAACGTATATTGTTTGGAATCACCTTCATAATTGAACTGATATCACATTATCTTAAGTTATAAATATGAAGATTGTAAGTGAATCATTAAATTACCACATATCATGTGTTTAATATTTAGGGTTGACCACACTTAAACCCAATAATAGTTTTTTAAATAAAAATCAAAAGCAAGAAGAAAGTCATGAAATGATAATTATAGGAGAAATCAATAAGTAGTTATTGAAGATACCATTTATGGTTTGATGAAAGACAAAATTTGGGTTTTGATCATTGCACTTTAGAGTTGAGTGCAGTTTCATTGCATTTTCAGGTCCCAATTGCGCCTATAAATTTTGTCTCTTGGCTCATTTTTGTGAAAATTTCATTGATGCAGAGAACTATGGGAAATCACCCTAATGTAGCCCTGTAATAGTACTATAGCGTTGTGTGAGGTTTCGAATATGGATGATGCAATCAGAAGCAATGTTGAAGCACTGGTTTCCATTTTAGTTATTTTGTTTGGGAGCATAGTTGTTAAAATCTTCAGAGACTTGATATGGAGGCCTTATGCATTCCAGAAGGTCTATACAGCCCAAGGGATAAGAGGTCGACCTTACTATATGAGGCATTATGCATTCTAGAAGGTCTATACAACCCAAGGGATAAGAGGTCGACCTTACCAGATACTCTCCGGGAGCATGTCAGAATACACACAACTTCTAAAGGAGGCTCATGCACAACCAATGTAGAATATTTCTCATGACATTGTTGCTAGGTTCACACCACATTACCATATGTGTTGCCAGATGTATGGTTCTCTTTCATTCATTCTCTTTTACTTCAAGGCTTTTTTTACTTTCATATGTTGATATTGTAGGCATCAAGCTGCTAAAACGGTGAATTTACAACATATGTTTTCTGCTAGTTGGTTGGATTTTTAAATGGTGTCAAGGTTGAAATCAATGTTTGATTGGTATTTGGTAATTGTTTCTACTCACGAGAGACATTTTTCTATTGGTATGGACTCCATTCAAGGGCTATCTGAACTACATGAAGAACTTAATGTACATCACGTGTTTTAGTAAAATATATATTTAGTTGTTCACATTGTATATTATGGAAAGGAAAAAGAAATATAAATATAAATAATTGAATTCATAATTGATATCTTTTTAACTATTTTATTTATATAATTATGTACACCATTTTGACAAAATTCCCAATTAACATAATTGTTTGAAAAATGCAAACCTAACTCTCACTTGCATGGTCATCATCCTACTTTTTATTGAAATGATGAAACATTCAATAAAATAGTCTATTAATTCTACAAATGGGCGATTTTAGTAATGAATCCATCTTGCAATTATAATCCATGATATAAATATATTATGCAAAATTTAAATTTGGAAAAATTGCATAGAATTTTGACTTCCATCTTCTCTCTTTCCTACGCTCTTGCCTTACAGTGTTCCCTTACAGTGTTCCGATTGCAACATGTGGTGCAATTACAATTTGTTTTCATATCATAACTTAAAGTTAATAGATTAGCTTGTCACTCCTTAAGGATAAGGGGTGCTTTTAGAAACACAAATTTTGAACATTTATATTTTAATATCCATATTAAATTTTTTCTTGTTATGCATTCCATGAATGCATGAAACATGATAAGGAAGCTCATGCAAATATAATTAAACGACATTGTTCTAGATGTAGATGTATTCATGTGATCATAAAAATTATTAGTCAATAACACACACATCATTGATTTAACATAAGTAGCAATAAGTCATAAGCACCTAAGCCCTGAGGTTTAAATCAATTGGTCAAGTCCCCGTTGTTAAGGTGCCTTTGCAATTGAAAGGTCACAAGTTCAATTTTCTTGACACTCGCAGGGTCAGGCTCCATGGTTGAGCTGATAGGAAGTGATCCCTTTGGATGGATTTTCCTAGTAGAAATATTTTGTGGATGTAGCAATCATCGATCTCCAGGGTCCATGAACCATATAAAAAAAAAAAGGTCATAAACACTTAACTTTCAAATATTAAATACCAACTGGTTACAACTCAATGGTGGTTCACCCAACCATAGGCTATTTTTTGTGCATAATGTTTTTGGCACAAGGAAAATATTGAGCTAAGGCTATGATTTCACAAGGATGAATTGGACTATGGTTGGTTCTCTTCCTCTCATATAGACCATTTTTTCCTAAAATTCACAAGTTATAATTACTCTCATAACAATTACAATTCACTAGTTCCCTTTCCCATTCAATTCACACAACCTAACAAATGGGATCACCTTCTCTACCATGTAGTCTCTTAGATTATCTCACTTCACTTGACGACTCCACAAAAGGTTAGCTAGGAAATCTATTTGCTGGGGACTCTACGAGTTACCAACTATAATGGAGTTTCTTTAGTGGCAATAATCTCTCATGCACATGGAAAAAAATCCCCACATAATACTCAAAATAAACATTACCAGTGTTTTGTTAAATCATGGTAGCATAGACTCTCCCAATAAATTCCCTAGAAAGAATAATGTACATCCACCAAGAATCATGGGTTATATTTGCATGATATCAACTAACCACACGATTTCCTAAGAAGTTTATGTACTTAACTTGGAAACTCATTCCAAAGTAATAAAATATAATATATGAGATAAAAGACCTAGGATAACATGAGAATTTTAAACATAAACCAATATTATTTACTTTAGCCCCCCTTAATCCTTTAAGACAAATTTCATTCCTTTCTCATGGAATTGTATCCCCCCATGTTTTGTCCTTGTCCATTAAGAGTTGGTGATGTATTTTTTATTAATTAATGAACAATTTACATTTATATCATTGTTCATCCATTAACCTTTCATCATATACACATTTATACATTGCCAATGCAAGGATTAAAATTGGGGTGTTACATTCCCATTCCCCTAAAATTTTACATCGTCCTCAGTGCACATCACTATGATATATAATAATTTTGTACATGAAAGTTTGTTTTAATCAAATTTTCAAAATAGATGTGGGTATGCCTCCCCATTGTATACTCTAGACCTGTAATGGCCCCAGTCATCTTGCAAGGTATATCGATGGTCTCAGTTGCCTTCACCTACACCCAGATGGTTATTGTAAATATTTCCTTAGTTACCTCCGTATATTAAAAATAATCAATATACTCTTCTTTAAGATTGTGCACATTAAGCAAGAATCATCTTTCATTTGTCATTACGATTTGTTTTTGAATAAGCACATGATTACACTCAAAATATTTATAGATACATGGTTAACAATATATGAATAACAAGTGATGTGTTTTAAATATGCTTTATTCCTAATTGTTTTCCTTATAAGGTTGGCAAGGCTTAGTAGATAAACCTAAGACATATGGAATAACTCTAATACTAATGGGGTGATATTGAAGGGATGGTATTAGCTTGGACTTAGTTAATACTTTCCAAATTAAGTGAACATTGGATCATAGTGACTTTAAATCAAAATATTGAAAACGACGACCATATATAACACAGTATAAAAAGTATTAGGAGAGGGTGTGTACTAGGTTATTACAATGGAATTATTCCATTTATAATTTGATCACATAAAAAGGAGCTATTGTTGTTCCCTTCCTATGTTCTTAATACCAAATTTAGTATAATGTTAAACGAGGAAATGACAATCACGAGCAGAAACATTTAACCATAGTCCAAAAGATAGATTGAAAATGGAGGTATGGAAAGTATTAGGAGGGGGGCCATTTTGGGGAAAGAAGGTGCACAAAAATTTGAAGAAAGGATGAAGGATGGAGGGTGAAGGAGGTCACAAGTACCCGAGCACATGGTAGACGAGATATTTCTGCCAAGGAGCCTAAGAAGATGGAAAATGGATGTGATGAGGCTATGAGGATAGAGGGTCATTGGGGATTAGTCCAGTAGGGCCAGGCCTTAACTAACTAGGGATAGTCGGTGAACAGTAGAAAAGATGGAAGTTAGAACTAGAAGGGGCACGATGAAGGAGAAGCAACAAGAGCGAGAGTGCAATAAGGATGAAAGAAAAATTTTGGGGATACAAAGAGGAGGTTAGCATCTTAGGAGAAGAAGCTTGGGAGCTGGTTGCAAAGGAAGGAGAATCATGAGTTTAGAACTGCGGGAATGACATCACGAGGGCCATAGACGGACCTACAACAATAGAGGTTAGTATGGTAACCTATGGAGGCTTATAAATTAGATTCCCACTGCCTTCGTTTATAATATATACCCAGATGTTAGGATTATATCATATTATGAATGATTCCATGCCTAGATGTTAGAGTCTTACTAACATATTGATTGATTAACATTGAATGAACTAAGAGGTACTAAGTAGAATGGGACCAGCCTCAAACCCAAGCCCATATTTGACTAATTCGACTGTTTGATAGACCTCATCTTTTAAGAGGAAGGACCTCGTATTTTGTACCATACCAAGGTAGATGCATCTACACTATTACTCACCACCTAAGAATAATATATTCCTACAGGAATGCAATTTCACTATTATCGTAACTAATAATATTGGCAAAACTCAAGGCAGGAGATCCTTCATTTTTGGAAACCCTCCTTTGATAAACCTTGTAGACAGTGTGTACTATCGTAGGTTCATCTACATATTGATAATTCTAACTTGCTATAGGAGGGTGAAATCTCTGTAATTAACAATATTGTCCAAATTCAAGGGTGGAGGTCCTTCAATTCTAGATGCCCTCGTTGGAGGTTGTCTTAACCTAGTTCCTTGTTGAAAGCTCCATGTTAGAATTCTTTGTATGCTAGCATTGGATGAAATTGTTGTCGAGGTTTCCTTAACCTAGTTCGTTGTTAAAAGCTTAGCGTTAGAATGCTTTGTATGCCAACATTGGTTGAAATTTCTAAACAAAGGGTGGAGACATATATATATGGAGGCTGACATAATGGTGGAGATGTGAATCTCTAGAGTCCCTTGTTGACCAAAGGGTGGGGATGTGAATCTTTGGAGTCCCTAGTTGACCAAAGGGTGGAGATGTGAATCTTTGAAGTTCCTTGCTAACCAAAGGATGGAGATGTGAATCTCTGGGGTCCCTTGTTGACCAAAAGGGTGGAGTTTTGAATCTCTAGAGTCCCTTGTTGACCAAAGGGTGGAGATGTATATATATGGAGTCCCTTGCTGACCAAAGGGTGGATATGTGAATATATGGAGTCCCTTTTTAATCAATGGGTGGATATGTGTATCTCTAGAGTCCCTTATGGACGATGGGTGGAGTAAAAACTACCTCTAGAACCCTGTATTAGTCTACAACCAAACTGCAATATGCAAGGTGGAGAGGAACAAACCTCTGGAGTCCCTAGCCTAAACATTATGATAGGTTTCATAAGCTATGGGGTGACAATTTCACAATTGGTAGTTATCAATGGTTGGGAAGAAAATCATAAAACCTATCCCTATGCCCATTATGAGGTATCTTATTAAATTCACCACATATCAAGGTTACAAAATGGAAGGTACAATGCTCTAAACTGCATGAAATTTTGTGGTTATTTGAAGTCATGTGTAGGCATGAACAATGTTGTAGACATGGTGGTCGCATCTGTAATAATGGATACTATTATACAATCAAACACTGTGGATACCTAATACGCTTCTAGGATGTTATTGTTCTTATAGAACATTAAACCTAAGGCAAGGTTTGATAGGGTCTTAAGTCTCATTAATACTAGACATTTTCATAGCCCAATGATATCAGGGTAGAGCAATCCTTGCTACCTCCATGATAACTTGTAAGGTTCATAGGAAAATAACTCAGGGTTCTAAGAACTCCTAGGGTGATATTATTCATGCACAATATTAGGCATATAAATTGTGGCTCATTATAGGTCTATTCTTGATGTAGCATTAAGTGACAACGACCTATGATAACTTTGTCCCTGTTTGTTCCTACTATTCATAACCCTCATTTTTATGTGACTTCTCTAGTAACTGCACAACTGCTAGTCTTCTAATACATATGTATACAATTCCGAAGAGAAGCTCATTAGACTTTACTCATAGACAACAAAAGAAACCCAAGACAATATGTAATTTTTGTAGCTTCCTAATTGTGTAGTCATTGTGTGATATTGTTATGCATTACCCTATTACATGCATCTTTGTAGACTAATAATATATGAAAATAAGTTATCCTAGTTGGGAAAGACGTCAAAGTGTTGTCATGGTGTACTCATGCTTGGGCACGAGATCAAGTAGTAGCCTAAATTTAACGTTAGGCAGCTTGTATTTCTCAATGGGCATAATGATATACATAATAATCACATATTGTTTCCTAAGATATCCTTTATGGATAGACCAAGCAAGGAAATGGAGCCATGTTTTAATTATTGGGCAATTTGTCTTGCTACAACAGTAAGGAAATGGACTCGTGTTTTAATTATTGGGAGATTGTCTTGCAATAACAACAAGGAAATGAAGTCGTATTTTAATTACTGGACAATATATCTTGCTACAACAGCAAGGAAATGACCATCTCTGAACTATCCATCTAGTGGCTCAACATTATTACCATCACCAACTTGTTGCCCATTGACCACCAAACTAGTGGACTATTCCAATTTCAGTGTTCATGTTAACCAACTAAAATTAGATGTGCATTTTTTATTTGGACTTAAACAGGAACGCAAAAAATTACAGATATAACCATAAACACAGATATGCAGCGGAAATAATACTTCATTTCATTAATGTAAAATACTGAAATATGCTTACAATCAGACATGGAAAGAAACTAGCTAGGGCGATGGTAGCTATCTCTGAGAAGAGATGTGTGGGCTACATGCCTCTGAACTGACTTACAATGAGGCTCAAAGGCCTATTTTATTGTTGAGAAACAATGAAAAACCCTTAACATTCCAAAACCTAACCCTAGGAGATGAAACGCCAAACTGTGGGCCCCGTTTGGGGGTAAGTTGGTACATCAACTTCCCGGGGTCGTAACTTTAGCATATGATCTCCGTTTGACGCGTACAATAGCTCATTAGAAAGATCTATTCGAACACTA
>APFE031365510.1:0-11115 GCA_000404065.3 Pinus taeda
TGCTATTTATAAAAATCTAGAAAGTCCATACTTATTACCGCTAGATTAAGGAGTTGAAAATAACTTACTCAGTGGAAGAAATCACAAATCGAAATAAAATGACAATAACTAAGCATCATGTCTGCATCGAGGAGGCCAAGGTCATTGCCAGGGTGGATCGGTTCCATCATCGCAAGTTAAGGGAAGCTATTGAAATTGAGCGAAGACCCAACAATCTCAACAGAGATGATGGGTGGAAGGTCAGTAGAAGTTGGATCCCCGCTCTGTTGAAGACCCAACAATCTCAACAGAGATGATGGGTGGAAGGTCAGTAGAAGTTGGATCCCCGCTCTGTTGTCTTAGGATGCTTTCTTCTAGGTCGGTCAGTTTTTTCTTTTCGAGTTTACTAATATTAGTAATGTATATTCATTAATCCTTTTTGATTTTTTCCAGTTTTTGATGAAGGTCCTTTTCCTGGTTCGGTGTTATTTAGTTTGCTCATAGCGTCATTATTATTAGGGTATCTATATTATGATGTATACTTATATTTAGGTTATTGTCATTTTATTTCGATTTGTGATTTCTTCCACTGAGTGAGTTATTTTCAGCTCCTTAATCTAGCGGTAATAAGTATGGCCTTTCTAGATTTTTATAAATAGCATATATATATATTATAAATTATTCAATTTTCAAATCTAAACACTGACGGATGTGCAGCATCACGCGTAGTTTGTGGCATATTTGACACCACATCTAAGGATGGCAATATTGCAACAAAAGATCTCGACCCAGGTTGAAGCATTAGAGATAGCAATGAGGCTGCATGAAACTCTTATATAGGATCCTAGGTTGGGAGTTTAGCAAATCCATACGCAGCTACAAAATTTATGCTTGGAAATTCAAAGTCTAAAATAGAATAAGGCACCGCGACCTGAAGCGCATGAAGAAATATGGTGTATAAAGTGCAAGGGCCATGCCCACAATAAGGATCATTGTCCCATATTCGCAAACTATGTGGCCAGTAGAGGACCGATGATGTTGAGACTGGAGGCATAGGCAGGACCAACCGCGGCCCCTACACTCTAGTGTGCCTTCCAGGTGGGAGGAAAGCACTCAATAGACAACTGTCATTTGTTGCCGAAGTATACACAGGGCCCACAAAAAAAAATTTGTAAGTTCTGTAGTTCACTTGGCCATGATGAGCACAATTGTCATAACTATGAGTTATTGATGGATTGAACTCCAGCATATAGAGTGCAAACATAAACGTGTGGCTTCGATCTAGCTATAGGAGTGGGCCGTGGTGGAATTCAACGGCGAGGACGGGGAAGAGGAGGAATGGGCCCGGGAAGAGGGCGTGGACAGTTAATATGCTATAATTGTGGAGGACCTGGGCACTACGCACGTGACTGTACGAATCCAACCAGAATATGTTGCCCGTACTGTTACCAATCTGATCATGAAGCGGTAGATTGTCCCACATTAATTGCACAGATGTGGGAAAAGGGGGTGCTTCCAGCTACTCCAACACAGAATATCCAAATGATGAAGGCTGAACCACACGAAGAAAACCCTAACGTAAACATGGTGCTCAGAAGTGGTGCTGCCACAGGGGAAGATAAGGGAAAACAACCAGGGGAAGATACTTGGGTATGCAAGGCCCCTACAAAACAACCCGAGTTTGATTTGGAGCGTGCGAGGGAGACATTCATGGAAGTGAAGAAGAGCTTCAAGGAGGCCTCTACTTCGAGTAATAAGGAGCAGATTGAACTAGAATTGGAACATTCTATCTTAACTACCTTTTTAGAGTAATAAGGAGCAGACTGAACCAGAATTGGCATATTTGACACCACATCTAAGGACGGCGCTATCGCAGCAAAAGATCTCGACCCAGGCTGAAGCATTAGAGATAGAAATGAGGCTACATGAAACTCTTATACAAGATCCTAGGTTGGGAGTTTAGCAAATCCACACACAACTACAAAATTTATGCTTGGAAATTCAAAGTCTAAAATAGAATAAGGCACCACAACCTGAAGCACATGAAGAAATATGGTGTATAAAGTGCAAGGGCCAGGGCCACGATAAGGATCATTGTCCCATATTCGTGGACTATGTGGCTAGCAGAGGACCGATGACGTTGAGACTGGAGGCACAGGCAGGACCAAGCGCGGCCCCTACACTCTGGTGCGCGATCTTCCAGGTGGGAGGAAAGCACTCAATAGACAACTGTCATTTATTGCCGAAGTATACACAGGTCCCACAACAATTTTTTTGTAAGTTCTGTAGTTCGCTTGGCCATGACAAGAACAATTGTCGCAGTTATGAGTTATTGATGGATTGAACTCCAACATATAGAGTGCAAACAGAAACGCGTGGCTTCAATCCAGTTGCAGGAATGGGCCGTGGTGGAATTCAAGGGCGAGGACAGGGAAGAGGAGGAATGGGCCCGGGAAGAGGGCATGGACAGTTAATATGCTATAATTGTGGAGGACCTGGGCACTACGTGCATGACTGTATGAATCCAACCAGAATATGTTGCCCGTACTGTTACCAATTTGATCATGAAGCGGTAGATTGTCCCACGTTAATTGCACAGATGTGGGAAAAGGGGGTGCTTCCATCTACTCCAACACAGAATATCCAAATGATGAAGGCTGAACTGCACGAAGAAAACCCCAACGTAAACATTTTGCTCAGAAGTGGTGCAGCCACAGGGGAAGATAAGGGAAAGCAACTAGGGGAAGATACTTGGGTATGCAAGGCCCCTACAAAACAACCTGAGTTTGATTTGGAATGTGCAAGGGAGACATTCATGGAAGTGAAGAAGAGCTTCGCCGAGGCCTCTACTTCGAGTAATAAGGAGTATACTGAACCAAAATTGGAACATTCTATGTTAACTACCTTTTTAGAGATATCCATGAAGTTACTACGAGACAATAAGGCAATTAAGGGATTGCAAGAACTGATAACTAGGTGCGTAGGGCCAGGTGAACCGCACATGGTTCGGAAGCTAAGCAAGCATGTTTTGTGCACCAGGCAAGAAATGCGATTAACTGCACAGATTGGTGACTACGAGATGGATCAGGTCATTCTAGACTTGGGGTTGGATACGAATGTGCTTCCTAAACAGACATGGGAATGTATGGGCTGGCCCACACTACAATGGTCTCCTATTTAATTAAGGATCGTGAACCAATAGAAAATCGTGCCCATGGGGAGATTGCAAGGAGTCACAGTGGATATCGAAGGTGTGAGCACACAAACTGACTTTGAGGTAATAGAATTTGTGGATGACAGTAATCCGTACCCCGCATTATTAGGGATAGACTGGGCCACATATATGAATGGAGTAATCAACCTGAAGAGACAAAAAATGATATTTGAGAAGAAGTCTCTACGTGTGGTAGTTCCACTGGACCCAGCCAAAGGCGTGTGCTACACTGAACCTATGTGCAAGGAGGATAGTGATAATGAACTAGACTACATCTACCAGATAATAGCGCAAGACCAGGATCGGGTAAATCCGATAGTGAATGGACAAATCTCATGGGAACGCGACGGTTCCTGCACATCAGACTCTTATGAAGAGATAGAGCGATGGAAGAATCGATTGCATGAAGTAACCACATTAAACTGTAATATGATGGTTAGATTGTTGCAACGCATAACAACTAAAGGGAACTACCAACTGATGAGGGTGTAGTATATGCATACCACTATACAAAAATGATGCTAGAACGAAAGTGACACAGTGCACAAACAGGTGCACTGCGCATGACGACTGCACCGAGAAGAAATGCACAGCAGAAGATGAGGAGGACTAGGAGTGAATATAGAAGGTGGGCACATAGTGGCTTGACCATCCCCAGGCAGCATAGGATGCCTATCCGACTAAGAATCCAAAATCATAACCCGCCACAACAACTAGAAAAGCAATGCAAAGAAATTAGGAAAATAGGGGGGAGAATGCACAACGCTCGCTCGATAAACCGAACCAATAAGAAGTTGCATGTACCAGGGGTCCGGTGGGCCTATAAGACTGGTAGCAAATGAAGAAGGGTGAAGGTACTCTTATCAATGGTGAGATATGATGGAACCAAGAGACAAAAGGAGCCTCCCAGATTGCAACCTTCGCAGACGTCCTAGACAAAATAATTCGATATTTGTAGGAAGCCATTCGATGCGTCAATAGAAGGCTTTGTGAAATCAATGAAGAAGGGGCGTGACTAAGGAGGAAAAGCACGATGTTGGATGAGGAAATCAACACAATGAAAATCGGTGTTGCACAAGCGTTTCATGTGAATCTACAAATAAGGGAACCAGGTCTCTTTATTTCTACCTCTATATTGTGACGTGCTACGACCCTGCTATCATGGTCGTGACCGTACCAGCCAAGAAGTGTACCATATGCAGCAGAACATGAGGGGCTAACAGAGACAAAGGCACTTGACAGGTGCCCACAGCCCCGGCTAGTAGGGAAACTGAAAACTGGCACCTCGGGTGCGACCACCTAACTAGCTGTGGGAAGCGTAGTCTCAGCATCCTAAGCAGTTGAAAGGAGGCAAGGGACTATAAACAAGTCTACAGGAGACGAGCGTGGAAAAAAGGGCCTGTGTAGATCGTGGTTGCACCGAAAGGGCTACACTACCATGTGGGGAGGCTGGGAGGTGACCGTTGTCGTCATTATTTATGACAAGAAGTCTAAGTTACGTCAGAAAGGAGTGGGCCGTGAGCCATTAAGATAGGAGTTCCAAGTTAGATACGCAAAGATCTGCGGCCCAAAAGATATTAGCGAATCAAAAGTGGAGGGAAGTGGTGAATTCAAATTCACACGGGCCTCTAAAAAATGTTGGGGAAACGCCATAACCACCCTTGTGCATCTGGGATTCGAGCCAGTATAGAGCAGAACACACCTATCTACCAGGAGTACGTCCCCAAGCAAAGAAGTCATGAGAACCAGAGTTAGGTTCAAGGAAGCGCCCAATCTGACCCAGGTAGAGCAGGGACAGGAGGCTGCTACCCCAGAGGTTCCAAATTCCCCACGCATGTCGTGTCCTCAAAAAAACAAGCAGGCCAAGGGGCTCATTCGCGTATCATCGCGTTTCAACAAATTGTCGATAGTAGAAAAGGGCAAAGTGATATCCACTGAACTAGAGGAGGAGGAGGAAGAGTTACAAGCCCTGATTGATTAGATTAAAGCACATGATGAAGAAGAGGAAGTAGCTTTAGGGATCTCGCTACCAACATATATCTCTCCATGGAAAGGAACAACCAAGGTACCAAAGGACCTGGAAGCTACAAAGAATACGCTCCATACCTTGCTCCTTCTAGATGAAATCAAGTTCGACGATCTGCTGTTCGGCCGGGTACCAAATATCAAATTTGAAGATTGGGATCTCACAGATAGTGTAAAGTTCCCACAATTGGCCAAGGTGAAATTATGGCAGCAGTAGTGGTTGCAAGGTGTGGAGAAGGCAAGATTACTCAATTTGAGATGGATACCCCAATATCATCGCGTGACTATCACAATCTTTGTTATTCGACAATTACTATGTCTATTACATGATTGGTACCAATGGCTGGAAGAACCGATTCCTATTACGACTGATTTAATCCACTGAATTTCCTAGCTACCTACTAAAGGGAATGATCCTGCAAACATAGTCGAAAAAAGTAGTGATGTGAGCCTTGCAGAAACTATGAAGGCTAAGTATAAGTTGGAAAAGCAGAAACGAGGGTATGTTATAGCCAGCATCAAAAACTGAGGAGTGCGCATCGCTACCCAGTTATTTTCCAGTAAGCTCATGCGGAAATACCGCACAGACGAAGTGCCAATCTCTGTCATTGCGCTTGTGGAGCAATGTGCCGAAGGGGTTCAATTCAAATGGACCCTGTTCCTCTGTGACGAATTTTTGACGAATTGTATGGAAGCCTAGGAAAAGGGAAAAATGTTCCATTATGCATGGTTGCTCCTATCGATCTTGCTAGTTGTAGTGGAGGTGCCAAAGGGCAGCCAGTCTCCCAAAATTCAGAAGAACCTACCTAAAGCCATGAGGTATAACTTGCTCTGGGCAGCAAAAGATGTTGTGCGGATTCGTGTGATCAAGGTGTTTTGGATGTTTATGGAGGCAAGTATTAGGACATGGATCGATCGCAGACCATGGTTATCCCTGTCAGTATACAACAATTTGCAAAGAACAGTTGAGTTTAAGGTGGATATGCATAATGTGTATATCAGGGTTCAGAAGGACCCCGCTCGACAATGGGTAAAGCTCCCGTTCACTGCGACATATGATGCAATTTTCGAGGTAATGGTAGCATGGCCTCCAGAGTGGCGTGCCCCAGACTTAGCCAAATTAGGTAAGATTGCAGCTCAGCAGCAGAAGAAGGAACTCAAGCTGCGCATCACACAGCTGGCGGAACGGACATGCCAGTAACAGAAAATGCCCATGTAACAGGAAACGACTGAAACAACCGTAGAAAGGATCACTGTGCCCGTCGAAGAGATTGTGGAGGATCCAGAACTGTCCATGGAACAGGTCATACAAGGGGAAGGAGAGACACACGAACGCACAAACCTGACCACAGCATCGACTCAACTTAAGATGTTGTGCGTCTAGGAGCAGCCACCTGCCTGTAAAAGGTCTAAGATGGCAAAAGCCTTGGAAAAAGACCTTCTTGCCAGCAGTGACCCAGAGAAGGATGGAACCAAGGGTTCCTTGCAACAGCTGATGACAGAACAAACAATTGTGCTGGGGGAGCTCAGAGCACAATTGCAAGGTTACAGGTGCTACTCCCAGGAGGCGTGATCCCGACCATCGTAAAAAGTACACTCACAGTAGAGCAGATGGTGCACGACCCCACGATGAACACCTTAGGTTTACCAGTAGGTGCTATCCTTAAAGAGGCCCAAAGCGACAGGTGGAGTTACGGGTTGAACTTAGCCGCTCTTCCTCGTGAAACTTTATACCAACTGCAAGATGGGGTAACCGCTGAGCTCTGCACTAGGGGAAGGTCGCGCCCTTCAAGTATTGCTAGAGAAAAAAGGAAAATTGGAGCAGATCAGTTTACAACGGGACGACTTGCTTGCACGCAACCAAGGAATGGAACAGGCCATGGAGGAGATTTGTTGCAGTGTACCTGAACTGTTTATGCCAGCGAAAATCCTAGCAGCTGAAAAGATTCATCACATGGCGGCAAGATTCCATAAGGCCCAAGAGGAGGTCGTGAAAGCTCAGTGGGAGTCGAACTTGCAGATCGCGGAGCTAAACATGACCGTGCAACCATCTACACCCCCAGAAGTTAAAGAGCAGCGTCGGCGTGAAATTCAAGCAGGATGGGAAATGATAGAGCACGTTGTACATGATTGTACGGGGTTATTGGATCAATCCCTTGTTATGCTCACATCACTACAAGAAGACCCCACGCTGTAGCAGATAGAGACAGAAGCGTGAGTGTTGCAGCAGGCTTATGACAATGTCCGAGGAACTGCACAAATGGTCGCCATCACTCAGGGGTTAGCCCAGATGAGGGAGGCCCAGGCTCTGAAGGAGAAGGTAGACATCGTACGACAGTGGGCAGCTGGGTTCAAAGCGTGCATCCAGCCTTGGCTTGAGGAAGCGTTCATGGTTACTACGACAATTGAGGGAAAGCTGACCCAGTTGCGGGACACATATGCGCTAAGACAGGAAGTGGCCCCAAAAATATGTCAAAAGACAGGGCACAATTGATACAACAAACAACGGAAGCATGTGTGGCAGATGTCAGTGAAGCGCAATGGTTGCGGGAGGAACTACGAGCAAAACTCAATACACTAGCCGAGTGACTTGGGATGAGTTACGATGATTATGTTGGGGGCTTGTTGGGTAGCAGAGGCCCCACGTAACGGTTTTGGGACCTAAAGTCCACAATTTTGGGTAAAAGTATGGTAAAGGCTCCGCAAAGTGCGGGATGCGCAATTTTGTAGTAAGTCAGGTCAAAGGGGTTGTTCGCCTGAAAATAATGTAAAATAATAAAAATGAGTCAGTTTTCCCATGGTCCGCGGACTATGGGAAGATATAAATAGAGCAAGGGTCTAAGGGTAGAGGGTAGCTTGATAGAGATCTGGAAATCTAATGGGTTTTTGAAGGGAATATCGCTCTGAGTCTGTAAGCCTGTGTCGTGGGTCGTAGTAGGAGGTAGAGACTCTGCAGCTGTGTGTGTGGAGGTCTGGTAGAGTATGCAGCTGTGTCCGCAAACCCCTGCAGCTATGTGTGTAGGGTAGGAAGTGGATTGTACTAGACAAAGGCATTAATAAAGATAAATTGATTCTGGAATATTGTGGATCTAATTGTATTATGGTTATATTCTGGTTTATGCATCTGTTATGATCTATATGTTTTATCTGTAAACATTATGAGTGTGCACACTAGTTATGATTGTTAAATGTTTGCTTAAAGACCTTAAGATCTTAAATACACACTATATTAATAAGAATTAACTTGTGGATCGACGCGGAAGCCTAACAAAAGTAAGAGTAGCGCGAAGGCACAGATCGGTTCGCGACCCCTCCAGACCACATCAAGACATCCCAAGGGTGCAGGAACCTAGTTCCAACACCCTCCCTTGCTACCTCGGATGAGACTTCAGTCGCACTTCGCGGACTATTGCCGGAAGGGCCGGTAGCACGGGATTTGTTTGGCTAAATCACTTCTGAACCTGGGTCAGGCCCCAACAAGCCAACACCACCCCTCACTTCTCTTTAACTTGGCAATTACATTCTTGTATAACCTTATAGCGGCAGCTCTCAACTCAAAAGAAACCTTTAGCTCTTCTAACCTGTTCCAAAGGTTGTTTCTAGCAACTGTATCGAAAGCCTTTCTAAAGTCCACAAAGCAACAAAAGAGATTGGATTTATCATTGGGACATTCCTCCACAATGATCCTAAGCATAACGAGGTGGTTTGTTATTGAGTGCTGCTTTCTAAAACCCGCTTGGCCTTTAGCCCGCTTACCTTCACTTTCAAGCCATATTCTTAACTTCCTTTCCAAAATAATACCATATAACTTGGCTAGGAGAGGGCTGATCATATTTGTCCGATAATTAGAGGGGTTATTTGAATCCCCACTTCTAAAAATAAGGATAATGAGGCTTTGATTCCATGGTTTAGGGAACCCTTCCTTGACTGCTTGATTGAAAAGCTTGTGAATGTGGGGGAGGAGGACAGGACCCCGAATTTTTAAGATTTCCACCTAGTAACCTTCAATGTCCTTAGCTTTCCCATTAGCCAAGAGATTAACCCCAAAATCAACGTCTTCTAATGATCAAACTTCTTTTGTTGTGAGCAGGGTTTCAAAGTTATCCATGACATTTGGAGATTCATAAAGCTATTTAAGATAGGAATTCCAGATGTGTAAAGCAATTTTTTTTATTATCTTTAGTTTTCCTAGTTAGAATGTGCCTCCAGAATTTCTTAGGAGCTACCTTAGAGAGGTGTAAGAGGTTCATCTTTAGTTTTCCTAGTTAGAATCTGCCTCCAGAATTTCTTAGGAGCTACCTTAGAAAGGTGTAAGAGATTCTCTTGTCTTTTATGAATATACTGCCTTTTTTTCCTTTTAGTTAGGGCTTTGTATATTTTTATTTTGCCAATTTTATGAGATTTATCAACAACTTCTTTAATTGCTCTCCTCCCACTTTTACAATCTTTGTCATACCATGGGTTGGTTTTGTTGGATAATATTCTACCTTATCCTAGCATGGAGAGAGATGTTCTTCTTAATGTAATGTTTAATTGTTGGATAATGTTCAATATTTAGGTCTTTTTCTATTTTCCCATCTACAGAATCCAACTAAACAATATTTGCCAAAATTTACAATTTGAATTAATGGAATCGATATTGTTAATGTAAAAGAGGATTCAACACCCCATAATTCCCCTATTATAACAAGATTGTACAATATTAATATTAAATATTTACAATTTCATTAATTCAAAATTTTCTATTAACTGTAATACCTGTCTTGGTAGAAAGAAATTTTTTGTTGCAGCTTTACCAGGTGAAATAAATTTTCTACTGCAACATTACGAGGCTGTTCCCTGTGGATTTAGTTTATTTGTTTTTTAGCGATAAAAGTGATATATATCCTTAATTGTTTCATGTTTTTAGAACATTGTAATTCAGAAAAAAAATTATCCAAACTACTATTAAGTAATCAAATTCTGGTTAGAGAATCCTCTGCCACATTAAAAAGCATATGAAACCATTTAAATGTCACATTGAGAAATGTATGAAGCCATTTAAATTCTCAAAATTAAATAGACAAATACACAAAATTCGGAAACCTAAAGATAAGGCAGGATACAACCATTATAAAAAAAATATATTGAAGTATATTATTATTTTATAAATTCATAACTAATTGCTTCTTTTTATTTTTATAAATTATATATAATTTTAGCATTCATCATCAATTTTAGTTGATGGTGATGAAATTTGAAAAAATAATATACGTATACTACAATTTTATAAATATAATAAAAAAAATATAATCTTACATTGGCAAGAGTCCCATGTCCACCAGTTGAAGTTGAACCTGGCAGTTCCGGATCCAGTTGGAGATTCATATACAGACAGATCGCGTTCGGGAGCGGCGGCATCCATTCTCATTCAATAGATTGTGAGAAAGTAAACAGCAGCAGCTGGAGACAGAAGGAAAACGGTTAAAATAAGTTCTTACTCGTTAAATTTTGTGTTAATTATTATTAACTTTTTAACTGATTATTAACCTGAAATTATTAATAACAATTACTTTATTATTAACATAAAATTATTATTAGCTATTAACAAATTATTAATCTGATGGCTGATTTTTGTTCAATCCTCTCACATTAAATTTGAAGTTGCAGAGTAAAGCAAGGTGGCATTTGGGAGAGTCTGTCTCAAAAGGAAAGTCTTAAGGCTTAGAAACATAACACTAAATACTAAATTACTAAACAATTTCTAAAAACAATATTACTTTTTTTATTCCTCTTAGAAAATAAGAGAACTAAAAATATAAATTGAGAATTCTTTAGATAATTTATTGGAAATTTAGTTATATTAATCAATACACTTCAATGAACTTATTTCAAAAAGTTTCTTATTAGAAAAAAGA
>APFE031365510.1:11571-34120 GCA_000404065.3 Pinus taeda
TTTACTGAAATTTGGTAATACAGTTTAAATAAAAATGTGATTTTTAAAATAATAGGGATATAATTGCAACACTCTAAAACTAAAGCTAAATCATTCTAATGAAATTGATTAAATAACTTAATTTCAAATTAAAAAAAAAACTTTATTAAATTTTCAACTGTTTTATTATATAAATATTTAAATGACAAAGGAGTTCTTACCAGAAAGAATCGAGTGATACCCCACGGCTAAATTCGTTCGCAATTTACCACACTTTTTTTTATCTATGTGCCCCACCGACACTCGCCGAATTCTGCGCTAAACTGAAAAATACAGTGTACGGCTCGGTGCGAGTTTACAATTTTACTAATCTCTGTGCGCGTGCCCAACCAAGTCAAATTCCCACAGTTGTACCTATCTCTGTGCGCGTGCCCAACTGAGTCAAATTCCTGAAGTCATTACTGATTTAAGAAAACATAAATTCCTTGTCCTCTCAAACAATGGTTGGACGGGGTAATTCCAACTACAATAGAGACAAATTTTATTTGCTGACTTATTTAATTTTGGATTTAAATAAATTAAATGTTCAAATTTATGATGTCATTACTAATTTAAGAAAACTTAAATTCTTTCTCCTTTCAACAATTATTTGACTGAGGCAATTCCAAGTATAATAGGAAATTTGAGAAAACTTGAATGCTTTTTACTTTCAATCAATAGTTTGACGGGAGTAATTCCAAGTACAATAAGAAATTTAAGAAAGCTTCAATACTTTGTACTCTCAAACAATAGTTTGAACGGGGTAATTCCAAGTACACTAGAAAAACTTCAAGTATTGGATTATTTGTCTTTGTATTCAAACAAATAAACTCATCAAATTTCATTAAAAGCCCTCTTTATACTTTACATCTATAATAATAGCTTTTTGGGGAGTATTCCTAACAATATCAATGGTTTAGTTTCACAAAACAAATTAATCATCGCACCCCATAGCGATATTCATCATCAGGAAGCTCCTATGCTTGGTGCATTATGGGTGCTTATGGTTGGAGGAGCCCATCCCCATCACAAAGCATTTGATTCACCACATCACTAGACTGCCATGCAACAGAGAGGACCCTGTGGACATCTCACAAGGGAAGAGCAGTGATTTGGCTGTCACGGAGACGATGAAAAAGAAGTATAAGCTAGAGAAAAAGAAAAGGGGCTATGCCATATCCAGCATCAGCGACATGACCGTTAAAGTGGTGACCCAGATATTGGCGAGCAAGGTCATGTGCAAGCGTCGCACAGACGAGGTACCTACACCGGTGGTCACACTGGCTGAATAACGTGCGAAGGGGGTCCAGTTCAACTCGTTCGAGTTTTTGTGCCACAAATTTATGGAGAATTGTTGTGAGGCCCAGGAACAAGGAAAGACGTTCCACTATGCATGGCTTCTGCTATGCATAGTACTAGTGGCAGGAGAATTGTCGGAGGACAGTCAGTTCCCCACCATTGACAGGGATCTGCCGAAGGCCATGAAGTACACTTCGCTATGGACCACTAAGGATGTGAACCGGATCCACGACAGCAAGATATTCTGGGTGTTCATGGAGATGAACCTCAGAATGGGGATCAACTGCAAGCCATGGTTGTCACCCACTGTCTACAATAACCTGCAAAGTTTTGCAGAATTCAAAGCGGACTTCCACAAAGTCTATGTCAGAGTGCGCAAGGATCCAGCCAAGAAATGGCATGAGTTACCATTCATAGCCACGGATGATACAATCTTCGCCGTAATGGAAACATGGCCTCCAGAGTGGCGCGCCCCACATCTCGCAGTAGTGGAAAAGATGGCTGCGCAACAAAAGAAAGATGAGGCCAAACTGCACATACTGTAGTTGGTAGAAAAGATGAAACAGGAAGTAGCGACAACCAAAGCGCAAGAGGCACGGGACGCTGCACAGGTAGCAACAACACAGAAATAGGCCACAACAGCAGCATCATAGAAGGTGACAGAGTAGGTGCGCGAGGGCCAGCAGTCGCCTTCACATGAGTAGGGAAAAGAGGCAGAAACATACGAGGAAGAGGGCGACATGGGCCCACAAACAACATCGACACTACTGAAGCACCAGCACCTCAGCAAGCAAACAAGGCCGCGCAAGAAAATGAAAGCCTCCAAGTTGTCGATCGATCCGATCACTCTAACCAAGGGTGATCTGCACGACATCAGTGAAGCAGTATGCGATGTCACCACTGGGGCTATCCAGGGTTTCATGGAGGAGAATCAGAATGTGTTGGGAGCCCTCCGAGTGCAGCTTCAGGAGTTGTAGGTGCGCGCTCCTCAGGTTGGTACCCTTTCAACCAGCCTCGCAGTAGGGACAGCTGCAACCGAGCAGATGTTGCATGGTCAGACACCAACACAATAGTGCTGCTATAAGGGTCACTGATGACGGCCAATGACACTGACAGGCCTATGGCATGTGCACAAAAGGGCATAGGGATCAATATGGTTGTGCTCCCGCGAGAGATGTTATATGTTCTGTAGGACGAGATTACTGCAGAACTGTAGGCTAAGGAGAACTGCGCGTTGCAAGTACTAAGTGACCAAAAGATCAACATGGAACAACTGAGCTTGCAATGCAACGAGGTGGTGGCACAGAACCGACAGATGGAACAGGCACTAGAAGAAGCTTGTCGAATGGTCCCCAAATTGTCCATCCCAGTAGATGCACCAACAGAGGCGTGCATCTACCAACTAGCAGCAGGGGTGCGCGACACGTGAGAGGAAATGACGAAGGTTCAGCTGGAGCTGAACCTTTAGATCATAGAGCTGTGACTGAAAGCGCAGCTGTCCACCCTTCCAGAAGTCAGAGAACAGTGCACCAGCGCTATTACAGCAGGGATGGAAGAGATTAGCAACACAGTAAGGGACTGCACTAGAATGTTGAAAGAATCCTTCAAGGTCCTCACCACTCTGTAGGAGGTCCCCAACATCCAACACTTAGAGACAGAGGTGTGAGAGCTCCAACAATAGTATGATAGCATCAAAGGGACCACGCAGACAATGGCCCTTACTCAAAGGCTTGCACGAATGCAACAGGCCAAAGTGTTGAAAGAACAAGTGGATGCAACACGATACAAAGAAGCAGTTTTCAAAGCACGCGTTCAACCTTGGATCGATGAGGCCTTCGTTGTTACAGTGGCAATTAATGGCAAGCTCGCACAAATGCAAGGGGTGCAAACACAGATGCAAGAAAGCAATTCCCACTCCACGTCTCGTAGCAATGCGTACAACAGATCCAATAGGAAGCAACTCAGTGCATTGCTGACCTTGCAGTAGTTCAGCAGAGTTGGAGGTACTTCGCGTGAAGATCTCCATGCCGACATAGTGACTCAAGGGTGAGTCACGATGTTTGTATTGGGGGCCTGTTGGGCATGGAATCCCCCCGAGGCATGTTTTGGGGCTTAAAGCCCAAGTTTTGACCAGGTCTTTTGTAAAAGCTCCACGAATTGTGGGCGCAGAGCGCAGAGTCATAATAGAGTCATAGGGTTGTCCACCCTAGTTTTTGTAATGTAATGTCAGCTTGATAGACTTACCCATGGTCCACGGACCATGGGATTATATAAATAGAGTGAGGCTCTAAGTAATAGAAAGGAAGAACTAGAAAAAAGGGATGAGTTAAAGAGATTGAGTTTGAGTCAAGTGTATATGTTTTGGGTCATAGAGTAGGAGAAGGATCTGTAGCTGAGTGCGCAGAGGCCTAGTAGTCTACAGCTGAGTGCATGGACCCCTACAGTTGAGTGCATAGGGTAAGTCGAGTCTATAACTGTTTGAAGAATTAATAAAGAGAAGTTTACCATATTTCTGTGTATCTTTTCTTGTGTTATATGTTGTTGGACATGAATTACAAGTTTACTATTTATTTACATGCGCGAACTTATATGAATGTGTTGAATCAATAAATATATTACAAGGAACCTATTTATGCGAAGGTAACTAATTTTTGTAAGAAGCTAAGTACGATCTCAAGTGTGAATTAGGGAATTAGAGCGGAGCATTGCTTTAGCAGCACGGGGGTTCCACAACCCTGGTGAGGGTTGTGCGAAAGTAGTGTATTAGGGAGCGAAGGCCTGGGAAGTGCACGAAGCAACCTACATGTAGGAATGAACAATAGGACAAATCAAAACCCTCAGAAATCTCAAGGGTGCAGAAACCCAGTTCCAACACCCTCTCATACTACTTTGGGTGAGACCTCAATCCACGCTCCACGGACTGTTGCCGAAAGGGCCAGTAGTACAAGGATTTTATTGGCTAATTAACACTGAACCTGGGTCAGGCCGCAACAAGCCAACAAAGCCCCATAAGGGTAATAAGGTAGGTCTGGAAGGTAGTTGAAGCCTCTATGCCCTGAGATGATTTATTGTTCGAGTTTGTGTTAGGTTGCACAGGTTCACATAGGTAGGTGGTGTAGGAGCAGGAGTTTGGAAAGGAGGTAACTACAACTGTTTTTGCATTGGTAATCCAAGTAAAGTTATATTCTGGGAATTTCCTCTCCAATTCTGGTTCCAAGGGTATGGTTGAGATTGAGGATATTGGATAGAGGGAGATGGACACCATTGGTTCTAGGGTGAAGGAAACTGTGCTAAAGAAGGAGTAGGATATTTCCATGGATATTGCTGAGTATTATATGCATTGTTCCATGAATTGAAAGAGGAAAAATATTGACACATACCTAGAGGTTGTGGTTGACATGGCCTCCTTGGTGTGATGAAATAAGAGGATTGCGCCTCCTTGCTTGAGTCTCTAAGTACTACCTTCGGTCTAGGAAGCTCTGGAAATTAACCTATCAAATGTTCCATCTCATAAACATTACACAAGCTGATGTTGTTCAATTCGTATTCCCTCAAAGGATGCTTCTTTTTGCAATTCAGACAAAACACAACCAAAGGTGTATCAGCTTCTGCTTGTGTCATCCTAATCTACGTTGTCGTTATCTAGGTAGAGAGAGTACTAAGGATATCGGTCTTGAAATTTTTAATTCTCGATCTCTTCTCTGGTTGCTCCTCCTCCAACACACTTTTGTATTTGGGAAGAGGCATCTCAATTTGTGCTCCTCCCCTTAGATGATCCTCTAGAGCATCTTAGATAGAGCTTTACAATTTCAGCGAATGGTTTTGTTGTAGCATCTACAACCACCCTCCAAAATTTTGCCTTAGCTTCGTTTTGGAGCCTCCCTACCAACATTTCACAGTAGCTTGCCTTGCTTTGTCAAGCTCACAAGCTTCAGTGTTTTGCTTGCACAAAGGTAGCCTGTTGATCACAGCTCGATGCATTCCCATCACAAGCTGTTCAACCAGACTTGGTCCAGCTGCAATCTAAGTAGCTCCCCCAAGAAATTGCGCAATTATGGAGGGAAACCAGCCTTCCCTTGAGAAATTGCGAAATCCTGTCTGGCAGCCTGCTTAGCTCCAAAATTGTGCAATTCTGTCAGTCAACCCTTACAGAGGAAATTGTGAAATTTTCCCCAGCAAGGTTGCTCAGGGCATAATTTGTGCAAATCTGTGCAGCAGTCAACTTCTCTGTCCAAAAATTGCTCAAATCTCTTGGGCAGACAACCCAGCTCCTAGCCAGAAATGAGCATTTTCTCCCAGTAGTCAAACAACCTCTTACATGTGTAGCTGAGTTGACCAGTTCCGTCTAAGACTGAGAAAAACTGAGTTTCATGCATGGGATTCTTCTCTCAAGGTAGAATGCAATGGCATCCCTTGTTTCAGGGATCTACTTTTAGCAGTTGGAGGTTACATGCAAAGATCAGTTCAGAATCCTCTGACCAAGTGTCGATTTCCCTAGATTTGTGGCATGCATGTCACAACCTCAATGTTATCAAAACTCATCAACCAGACACTGCAGAGCTCATTCCTCACATCAACCTTGTAGCTCTAACATCCCACATCACATCCAGGAGCTGTCAACACATTCAGCTCAGTTGCTTTGGGGTAAGCCTGCTTTCCATGACTTATGTTGCAGTTCTGGCACTTTTTGTATTTCGCTTCGTATGAAGATTGTCTGCTTGATTTCAGTGAGCACTTGCTGTTGTTTTGATACATACTATCTTGTACTAGCATCGTTTTAGTTTTTGTTGCTATCTCACTGTTGTAGCATGCATGAACTATTTTTCACGAATAGTCACCGATTTGGCAACTCGCTTCACCCACATGCATGTTGATCTATTTACTGAATCTTTCATTCAATGTTTTCATGCATGACCAATCACTTCTGTTTTCACTTAGTGTCGCCATGCATTCACTTCCATATTTACTTTCAGTTGCCCGTCAGCGAGTTTGACCAACCTTGGCCTGGACTCTGCCTCACCAAGAGCCTCACCAAGACAGCATTGCGCAATCCTGAGAGGGAAGGCTCTACCTTCCTCTCTAGAAATGTCCATCTCTTAATAGAAGTTGTTCCCCGGGCCTGCTTTGTGTAATCTTAAGGGATAGTGATTGCTGACCCAGAAAATTGCACAATGCAATCACTGAGCCTGCAGTCATTGCAAGCTAAAATTACGCACTGTGCGATTCCAGTAGTTAGCAGCCAGACTAGACTGTGCATTGTATAGTTCCAGTAGTAAGTCATTCTCCCAGCAGCTCAGACTGTGCCTTGCGTAGTCTTGGCATTCAATCTCCCGACCTCTCAGAAGAAATTGTGCAACCTTCATGATCAGTCACATAGCTAAGTTGCAAGTCAGTTCTCAAGTTCATTTTGGTTTTCGATTGAGAGATTGATTGCCATGAGTGTTTCCATGTCTCTAGGTATTCCAGGTGTTCATCTACCTCTCAATAGTGTAGGTACAATGGTTTCCAAGAGAGCCAAGTTGAAGACACTGTTCAGAGCAAAACTGGAGATGCAGTCGATCAAATTTCTATGAGCTTACCTACTCACGAAGATATCAAGTTGTTCGTAGACAATAACATCAAGATATCACAGCGAGCAACATCATGACCAACAACTAAAGGCAATATATCGAACACAACGAATGAAAAGAATACAACGAATGCAGTGAATGCAACAAACGCAACGAATGCAGCGAATGGAAGAGGGAGGTTGTTGACAAAACAGAGGCAGAACAAAGTTGCAAGATCAAGCAGATCCACTGAGGATGAAAGAAACTTTGGAGACTCAGGATATGAGGTGACGATATGACATGAATATCGTGCGGAGACAGAGAATGGAACAAAGAAGGATTTGCATGTGCTAAAGCAGCAACTCAAGGAATAACATGAAGCTGCATAGATAGACAAATGAGTTGCAACAAGAACAGGAACAACAGTGGGTGCAGCGTGCACTCACGGATGAAACTCCACCCATACAAGTTTTATATCTATCCTAGCAGCTAGCACATAGCGGACATGGTGAGTAGTGTTTTTGATCGCATGCAAGGGATTCAGTAGCATGCATGTCATTGTGTGCACACATGCGATCCAACCCATTCATATCACTCACCAAGGCCAAGACAAGAAGCAAGTCCAACTAGAGCTGAACATGTATTTCAGCAAGTTGATGCGCATGACCACCAGCAGACACTTGAAGATTAGCACGGACACTATGCATCAGTTTTTTGTTGGTTCAGGCACACCCAATAAGACTATGTGCATGTTAGAAGATGAGTTGGATGAAGGCGCGAACCAATGCACCAATTGCAACGGAGGCAAGAGTTCGCTTCAACAAGATGTCACCATGGGGTACATGCACACCATCACAGATGACCAAGCTTGGCATTAGATCACAACCTTCGACATCACAAGCATATCAAAGAGTTTGTCTCACCTCAACGGACCGAGTGTGAGTGATGTCTTGCATGGCTTGCTCAAGCCATTTCATCTCACATGAGCACATGTGCATTGTAATGTAACATCATGTCAAGTGGAAATTCACGTGTCAATAGTTGGATGTAATAGTCATGGAGTAGATGAAGATTCATGAGCGTAGATGAACTGTCACAATGGGGAATGTCGAGGTTCACCCCACCCTTTGCTATAAATAGAACTTCATAACTCATTGTAGAGGCTTTTGGTCAACCAAGCTTCTGATTAGACTATCTTGGAGAGAGCTTGGACAATATTGTAATGTGCCTTGGCTTCTCCACTACAAGAAGCTAGTACATTTTTTTGGAGGAGCAAGCGGATATGGCTATAATGTTCCACTGTTGGAGCTAGTTGGTTTACATGGATGTATTGTATCACAGGAACTTACACTTCTTTATATAATAAGAGGCAACACGTTTTCATGCATATGTTGTTATTGTATTTGGACTGTTTTGGTTGTTGTAGCAATGTATGTTGTTTAAATTACATAGTTGTGTATGAACTATTTTGTATGCCATTATATGAATCTTGTTGCAGATGTGTTGTTGGTTTAACCATCACTTTCGATTTCTGGCTGACTTTCTTTCTAGCTTGTGATGCATCATCGCTCGTGTACTCCCTTCCCATTCGAGTACTGTTATAGGTTGCCAAGGGGCGCACTCATCTCAACCCACCTGTGTTAGAACCTATCATGCAGCTTCCTTGGCTCAATGCAGTGGTCGCACCCTTACTACTGACAGAGTTATCGTACTTTCCTCTATGTGAAATCACGGTCAATGCATTACCATACGACCCACTGCTGGGACTCCTACATCAAACAGTCTGAGGTCTAATTGGGTATTATTACCGGGAGATCCCCTTGACATGTTGGCAGATCCAACAACTTCAATATTTATAGTGCTAGAAGGAGGGTCAGATGACAAGGTGTTTCCTCTCATCCAGTTTGAACCTTTTCATGCCTTTCATGGATTCTTACACTCTTCTCCCTCCACGATGTTTTTCGAATTGTGAAGATGTCTCTGTCATTGGGGATTTTTTCGATCTCTTGTCCACTTACACGTATGATGGTGTAGGCAAAGTGGCCTGGCCTGAGTACTTACATGACTTTCTTTCCATGCTTCCTGAGGAAGATGGGTGTTCAAATGAACAAGCCAACTTGCTACTTGCACACACACACTTCGCGAATCTCCATGTCGATGGCTGCTCATCCTACTGGAAAACAACATGCACTCACTTGAGCACTTTTGTGATTTCAATGAAGACACTTTCTATCATTTTGATCTAGACAATCTTGATCAAAAACTGTTACAACAATGGAAGGCTCCACATGGATCGGTTATAGATTTTTGGCAGCGCTTCCGTAACTTGCAGTTTCAAGCTCAGAGGAAGCAAATGAAATTTTCCTATCTTTGGGATGGTTTGAGGATTGCCTTGAAATTTTCCCGTCCTAAGAAGAAGCTTGAGATCATGCCTCACTCAACATTCGTCACTGATGGAGCTGTGCAATCTCATGTGGATGCGGTCACTGTCTCGACTAACTGTTCACCTTCCTCTGATTCAATAGCTCCACCATTGTTGAGTGATGTTGAGATCATGCTCACACACTTGTTCAGTTTTCACACCCTCCCAACAACACTTCACTCAATTTTCGTGTAGATTTGGTTGTGAGTTCTTCAAGTTCTCATATGCATTCTATTCTACGTCCTCCGTCTTCGCACTTGGGTGTTCCTCCAAATGATATTGTCTTGTGTTCTTCCATTCCGGACTCTTCACTTGTTGTGAATGAGAAACAAGCCACTGACGGACTTGGTGTTTCACAACCAACATGCATTGTTATTCATGAAGAGTATGAGTGGGAGCTTGAGCATCAACACTCAGCGAAGGAGGACTTCCTTCCATCCAAGCCCCCTATCTTCTTTCCTAACATCTTTTCCGGAAACATAGAGGATGAGTTTGTTCGCTTTTCATCTACCCCTTTGTTTGATTTTATCTGATCGTGAGGATGCCGATGAAATCTTTGATTTTTCTAATCGTGGCTGTCATGATACATTTGTTTCCATATTTGATCACGATCATGACTCTATCACAGTTGATAGTTCAAAGCCACTGGTCTATGATTATCTATCTGATGATGAAGTTGAAACACCCAAGACTGTCAAGGTGCTTCAGCCTGAGCTGATGGTTATGTCAGGTCCTTGCTCTCTTGGGGTTAGTCTCACTTCCGATCATGAAATTATTCAATCACCCAAGGCTCCTCATCACTCATCTATATGCATTGAACATCCATCTCACACAAATATCATGCTTCCTCCACTCGAACTGCATGACCCCATCACTCATACATTGGATGAACCTTACATTGCAAGCATTGTTTGCAACACAAGTTATCTTTGTTTCTTTCGTTTGATTTCATGTTAGAGTCAAGAGTGTGCTTATGCTCCAAAGTTGCATGTAGTGTCACACAACACCATGATAAGTCCACGGACTACTCGTCATGCACTTGCATCCACTTATGTCCTATGGGCACTGTAAAAAATGAAGTGTGGTTGTCTTCATTCATATATATTTCGTGCTTGCTGGTTCACACAATTGGGTTGCTCGCAGACCAAGCCTTCACTAACATGGGTCAACCAATGCATTGGTGGCTACATTGGAAATATCACTTCACGTGATCAGGCCCATGCACTGTTAGTGTAGGAGTAGGAGTAGTGTTTTCTTTCAGTCAGTTTGCTTGCATAATTGTTTTCTTACTCACTTTGGTTTTTTGCTTGTCTACTTGGTTGTTTTCTTACTTTCTTTTCTTTCACTTTTACTTCTGCTCTTTCTTTTCTTTGTTGTTTGTTAGTTCGCTTGTTTTGTATAGTTCGCTTATTTCGTTCGTAGGTTAGTTTCACATGAAACCATGTATAACTCTTGAAACGAGTTGGGTGAAGTACAAGAGGGCTTGTACAACTATCACTACCTGGTTATCTGCCATCTTGCCTTTGTATGTAGAAATTGTTTCTTTTAGTTCGTGATACGTCAAAGGAAAATATGTATTGTTCGAAGTGAACCTTGATGCAAAAACAACGCTTGCATGCTAATTAGTGTCACCTTCTCTAGTCAGTTGTTTTTGGGTTAACCCTTGTTAGCTCAGTCAAGCAAAGTAAGGTGAGGGGGGAAACCTTAACAGGCACATCAAAGATATAATAAACTGCTTCGCTACCGGAACAACCTCTTCTACTCTCAATAAGTCAGTATCCCTCTTCCGCCTCTGAAATGAATAAGTGCTATGCACTATTGAAAAAAAATGAAAAATGAAAAATGAAAAAATGTAAAGTCAAAAAAATGAAAAAATGAAAATGAATAAGGCAAAAGAAGAGAAAGGCTTCCCGTGGAGGGAGGTGATGCAAGTAACTTCGCCGGGGTTCTGACTAGGCTCGCTGGGAGCAAAGTCATGCTTGTGCTCCTAGGTGACTCCATCAGGGTAATGTGTAGGCCTGCTAGTAGTGGTGCAACACCGGAGATGAATCTAAGACTTTGATGACTATACTTCTTGTGCACCAATATACCCCTCAACCTTAATCAAAAAAACTGTGTTGACGTGGCTTGGGATGTGTGAAAATCGACCAAGAGCTTGGCAGATGCTACATCTTACAATCAAACTAGTGTGAAACCAAGATGAGTTGAGAACTGGACAATACTTCCGGAGGTGTTAGACTTGTTTTTGATGGACAAGGTCCATTCAGAGAGCTAGAGTTCTACTAGTCTATCGCCAAGTGTTGTAGCTGCTACAACCACCCTCCAAAATTTTTCCTTAGCTTCATTTTGGAGCCTCCCTACCAACTTTTCATAGCAACTTGCCTTTTTTCATCAAGTTCACAAGCTTCAGTGTTTTGCTTGCACAAAGGAATCCTATCGAGCATAGCTCGATGCATTCCCCTCATAGATTATTCACCCGGACTTGGTCCAGTTGCAGGATAAACAACCCACACAAGAAATTGCACAATGCTGGAGGGAAACTAGCCTTCCCTCCATAAATTGCACAATCCTGTCTGGTAGTCTGTTGGGCTCCAGAATTCGACAATTCTGCCAGCCAACCCTCACAGAGAATATTGCACAATTTTCCCTAGCAAGTCTACTCAGCCCGAAATTTGTGGAAATGTGGGTAGCAGTGAGCCGCTCTACCCATAAATTGTTCAAATCTCCTGGGTAGCTAGCCTAGCTCCTAGTGAGAAATGTGCATTTTCTCCCAGCAGTCGAACAACCTCTTGCATGTGCAGATGAGTTGATTGGTTCCCTCCGGGACCGAGCGAAACTGACTTGCATGCATGGGCTGCTTCTCCCTAGGAAACATGCAAAGGCATCCCTTGTTTTAGGGATCTATTTTTAGCAGTTGGAGGTTACATGCAAGGATCAGTTCAGAAACCTCCCACCAAGTGTCTCTTTCCCTAGATTTGTGGCATGTGCATCACAACCTTGATGTTATCAAAACACATAAATCGGACGCTGCAGAGCTCATTCCTCACATCAACCTTGTAGCTCTGACATCCCACATCACATCTAGGAGTTGTCAGCACATTCAACTCAGTTGTTTTGGGGTAAGCCCACTTTCCATGACTTATGTTGCATTTCTAGTGTTTTTTGTATTTCACTTCATACAAACGTTGTCTGCTTGATTTCAGTGAGTGCTTGTTGTCATTTTCATACATACTATCTTGTACTAGCACTGTTTCAAGTTTCAATGCTATCTCACTACTATCGCATGCATGAACTGTCTTGCATGAACAGTCACCGTTTCAGTGACTCACTTCACCCACATGCATGTTGATCTATTTATTGAATCTTTCATTCAATGTTTGCATGCACAATCAATCACTTCTATTTTCACTTAGTGTCGCCATGCATTAACTTCCATATTTACTTTTAGTTGCTCGTCGGCGAGTCTAGCCAACCTTGGCCTGGACTCTGCCTCACCAAGAGCCTCACCATGACAACATTGTGCAATCCTGAGAGGGAAGGCTCTGACTTCCTCTCCATAAATTCACATTTCTTCCCAGCATTTGTTCCCCAAGCCTGCTTTGCACAATCCTGAGGGATAGTGACTACTGACCCAGAAAATTGCGCAATGTAGTCATTGAGCCTGCAGTGATTGGCACTTGAAATTACACATTGCATAATTCCAGTAGTCAATAGCCATACTAGACTGTGCATTGTGCAGTTCCAACAGTCATTCATTTGCCCAGCAACCCATACTCTGCCTTTCACAGTCTTGGCAGTTAGTCTCTCGACCTCCCAAGTGAAATTGCGTAATCTTCATGATCAGTTACACTGGTATGTTGCAAGTCAATTCTCAATTTCATTTTGGTTTTCGACTGACAGATTGCTTGCCACGAGTGTTTCCATGTCCCCAGGTATTGTAGGTGTCCATCTGCCTCTCAACAGTGTAGGTACAATGGTTTCCAAGAGAGTAGAGTCCAAGACACCATTCAAAGCACACCTGGAGATGTAGCCGATCAAATATCTATGATCTTTCCTACTCACAAAGATATCAATTTGTTCACAGACAATAACATCGAGATATCATAGTGAGAAGCATCATAAACAACAGTTGAAGGAAACATACCAAACACAACAAATGCAGCGAATACAACAAACGCAACAAATGCAGTGAATGCAACGAATTCAATAGGAAGGTTGTTGACAACACAGAGGCGGAACAAAGTTGCAAGATCATGAAGATCCACTTAGGATGAAAGAAACTTTGGAGACTCGAGCTATGAGGTGACGACGCGACATGAAGATCGCGTAGAGACAGAGAATGGAAGAAAGAAGGAGTTGCATGTGTTGAAGCAGTAACTCAAGGAAGAACATGAAGCTGCACAGACAAACAAATGAGTTGCAGCAGGAACATGAATAGCAGTGGGTGCAACATGCACTCACGGATGAAACTACACCCATATAAGTTTTATATCTATCACAGAAGCTGGCACAGAGCATGCATGGTGAGTAGTGTTGTTGATCGCATTCAAGGGATTTAGTAGCATGCATGTTATTGTGTGCACACGTGTGATCTAACCCATTCAACACACTCACCAAGGCGAAGACAAGAAGCAAGTCCAACTGGAGCTGAACATGTACTTCAACAAGTTTATGTGCATGACCACCAACACACACTTGAAGTTTAACATGGACACTATGCATCAGTTTTTTGTCGGTTCATCCACACCCAATAAGACTATGCGCATGTTAGAGGATGAGTTGGATGAAGGAGCTGAACCAATGCATCGGTTGCAACGGACGCAAGATTTTTCTTCAGCAAGATGTCACCATGGGGTGCATGCACACCATCATGGATGACCATGCTTGGCATTAGATCACCACCTTCAACATCACAAGCATGTCAAAGAGTTGGTCTCACCTCAACGGATTGAGTGTGAGAGATGTCTTTCATGGCTTTCTCAAGCCATTTCGTCTCACATGAGCACATGTGCATTGTAATGTAACGTCATGTCAAGTGGAAGTTCAAGTGTCAATAGTTGGATGTAATAGTCATAGAGTAGATGAAATTCATGAGGGTAGATGAGCTATCACAAAGGTGAATGTCAAGGGTCACCCCACCCTTTGCTATAAATAGAACCTCATAACTTATTGTAGAGGCTTTTGGTCTGCCAAACTTTCGATAAGACTATCTTGGGGAGAGCTTGGACAATATTGTAATCCGCCTTCACTTCTCCACTGCACGGAACTAGTACATCTCTTTGGAGGAGCAGGCGGATGTGGTTTTAATGTTCCACTGTTGGGGCTAGCAGGTTTAAATGAATGTATTGTATGACAGGAACTTACACTTCTTTATATAATAAGAGCCAACATGTTTTCATGCATATGTTGTTATTGTAGTTAGACTGTTCTGGTTGCTGTAGCAATGTATGTTGTTTTGTATCCAATTATATGAATCTTATTGTAGATGTGCTCTTGGTTTAACCATCACTTTAGATTGTCGGCTGACTTGCTTTCCAACTTAAGATACATCTTTGCTTGTGTGTTCCCTTCCCATCCGAGTACTGTTACAGGATGCCAAGGGGCACACTGATCTCAACCCACTTGTGTTAGAACCTCTCATGCACCTTCCTTGACTCACTGCAACGATCACACCCTTGCTACTGACAGAGTTATCTTACTTGCCTCAGTGTGAAATCGTGGTCAAGACATTACCATATGACTCACTGCTGGGACTCCTACACCAAATGGTCTGAGATCCAATTGGGACTTCTTACCAAGGAGATCCCTTGACATGTTGGTGGGTCCAACATCGTCAATAGGTTACTGTGATATATTCCCCTTCCCTAGTAGGTTCAAGGTGTCAAGGCAGTTGTCCCTCATTCTTATGATAAATATGGTCTTTAAGATTTCATGGTCTAAATCGTTGTGTTTAGACCTGTGCAGATTATAGTGGAACTGCTTTACATAGTCGTCTAGGCTCTTATCCTCCTTCTTTGTCATTCAAAATACTTCCTCCCTTAATTCCATGGTTCTACAATAGTCTTGGTACTTTGATAAGAACATCTCCTTCATATCATTCCATGTTCGAATAGAAGTGGAGCTCAGTCCCATGAACCATCTCAAGGCTTCCCCTTTTAAAGTAGTAGGAAATAATTTCAGTTTCTAAGCATCTAAGATATAGTCATAACTCCTGCATAAGACATCAAATTCAAATAAAAAATATGTCTAGATCTTCCATAGTCATCCCTTGGAAGGATGGTAAGGATGACAGAGGAATATTTTTCATAGGAGCTTCACCTCCAATTTCTCCGATTGGGAACTCAAAGGTGGTAAGAGTAGCATCTGTCTTAGCATTTTTGTCATTGTTTTCCCCATGATTAATACTTCTAACCTTTTCTATAATAGATGTTCTTCAAACTATTCTTGTGATGGTCTTGCAAGTGTGATTGATGGCTCAGGTATCCTCAGGGTTGGTTGTTTCACTTCACTACCTAAATCTGGATATTGATAAACCAATATGTTCTCTCTCATCTCAGGTGTTTGATGTTCCCCCTTAGTCTCCCCTTGTCCCTCGCTCCTCAAGTTCTAGCTACTAGCTTCCCCCTCATGCTCTTGGATTTGATTCTTGATCTTGGGAGTGTGGGTGCTATATTTAGAATGATATGGCCCCGAGATAGAGGAATCATAGGTTTTTTCCCTTTTTATGGGAGTGACGGCTTTTTGTGGCCTTGTTTTCCTTGCATCCCTTTGAGAGCTTGATTGTTCTTTTTCTGCCTTAGATATTAGTTCTTGGATAAATGTTTTCCTTCCCAAATCTACACTCTTCCTTTACATTTTACGACCCATTTTTCCTATGACTAATTAGCGTGGGGGTAGTTTGGGTATCTCTATAGTTCCTACGATTGCACACATGGACCCCTATGTGTATTAATTCACACCCTAAGTGTCTCAGTCTCCGATAGTGGTGAGCCCACCCAGTTATGTTAGAGCGATGCGTAGGTTCTTACCTCTCGTCTTACCGCCCAATGACTGAAGAGCTAAAGACACGCTAACAAAATCACCAAAATTCCATGCCCGAAGTGCCCTAGTGATCATATTGGTGAGCCCACCTAGGTATGTTATAGTGATGCATAGGTTCTTATCTCTCGTCTTACCACCCAACAATTGTGGACTATGAGAACTCTATCATCAAATAAACAACTTGGCTGACTGTATCATCAACTGCCATCCCCAACAATGGCGCAAAAATGTAGTGTTTTTTTAATCAATCCTAATTGACTGAGACTGCAACAATTGATTTTCAACCCAAGGTAGGTCTTGTTGTTTCAATGGAGTTTGCATTGTTTGTGCCGATACACTATAGCCAAGAATGAAAAATAGAAAGAACAGTAAAAGATGTTGCTGAATCAAATTGTTGAAATCAAATCATTCATGTAGAAATAAAGATACTCAACATAATTGAAATCGCACTTCGTAACTATCAAAGTAAGGGCACACCACACAGTAACTAATATCTACTTCAACTGGTTCCTACCATTATGTTTGATTACTCAGTGTAACACCATAACATAAATTGGAACAACAGCGAATGCAATTCACAATTTGTACAAAAACAACAGGAAACCATATGACAAATAAACAAAATAAGAATGTACACTACCTCTACCACTGCAGTCCTTGCCAAAGAGGAGGGCCCTTCCTCCTTAGCAGGGGTGCGATAGTGACATGAAATTAATTAATGAATTAGCTGAAGAGCAGTAACAACATCACCATAGTGATTTAATATTAATGATAATTCAGAGTTACAAAAGTAGAGTAACAATACCCTTCTATATATCATCCTTGTACATAGGAAATCGAGTTTCTTTTATATTTATTACATGCCCAAAATTAGAGATAGATCAGTAATGAGAATCTCACGATTCTCATGTTGATAAAAAATAAAAGTAGTTACAACCTATTTCTAAATACATGTTTACATTAGTTAGGATTGCAACCACTTGGGTCTGTTGCTTCCAAAATAAAAAATTCCTAATGCCGACAGCTATTATGTGTAATAGTACACACACTTGCCAGCTCCAGTGCAACAACATCCTGCGAGTGAATAGTAGTTTGAGATGTAACTACAATCATTGGAAACAAAACCCTTGGTGTAACAATGGTCCTTTGTATCAGTGCGTAGTGTAACAACATCTTGTAACAACATTCAATGTGTAACAACAACTTGTAACAACATACAGGGTGTAATAGGGAAAATCTCTACCCTGCTTTGTAATTGATCAACACCGCCTATTTACTCCATAGTCTGGTTCCCACAAGCAACTCTTGAAAAGGAGAAGAGCTTCCAAAATACTCCTCCAATGCTCACCCCAGATAGCCACAAAAGGGAATAGAGTATTGTATTATTTAGAAAAATACGAAAAAATAACATGACAGTGGAATAGGTTATAAAAGTGAGAAAAAGGGTGGTTAATCATGTAAAGTTCATAGGCCTAGAGGATAAGAGGATCAAAATTGGGGAAAGAAGGTGAAAAAAATAGGTAAAAAGTCACGCCCAACAAGGATCTAGTTGCATATCATATGTACCAGACTGCTTAAGAGCAGCCCGTGATGCTTGTAACATGAAAACACTCAAAGAGTTAGGCTATGAGCTGAGAGGGGGAGGACCTAGGAAAACACCCAACAATGAGGAATATTTGTAGAATCTGGTTGAAACACCAGTGAGAGGAGTTGAAGACTACTTATCTGACATTGATGAGATAATGGAATCAGGGGAGGTCAGCAATGCTAGATCATAGTAAGTCAATTGATCGATGGTGACAATCTTCCCTCCATGGGGGAAGCACATCTTGCAGAAAACCACAGATGTGAATTTTGACATGGCATTTGTGTAACTACGACCTAGGAGAATGTTGTAATCTAAAGGGGCATCAATAGCCTCAATGTCTACATGGAAAATATTACTTGCAAGAGTCACAAACAATTGCAATACATGCCAAGAGGCTAGGAGGAGTGACTGTCCCAAGCACACAATGTGATGGTGGATGGGGACAACTTAGGTGAATTAAGTTGTTTTCAAACCGCAGTGAACATCACATAGGTGGATGCACCTTCATCGATAATGCATCGGGAGATGATATCATTACGGACTCGACGTGGTATCTGGAAAGCAACAGATGAAGGTAATGGGGGATTATCTGATGTATCAATTAGGAAGATAATCAAATGATCATCAGAAGGATCTACTGTGCCCAAAGTAGTTAGTAGAGCTTTCTTTTGTGATGGGTATGACTGGAGAACCTTCAGCATCGACATGGTGGTAGGTGATTGCACCAAGTCATCTACTATACTCTATGTATGGGTAGCTCAATTAGAAGCCACATTATGGTGTAACGGGACCTTGGGGATCTTAACAATTTCCTCAACTTTACATTGAGGGATTTGTAGCAGACCATTTGGTGGTGTAAGACGCTTAGTAGATGCTTTGGGTTTGGAATTAGTCGCAGAAGAATTCGATGCCTTGTCATATTGATGCGACCGAGTTTGCAGGTTTATATTAGATGGGTTAACCTCATCATAATTCATCATAAGGATCTGGTAGTCACCAGGACCAGAAGTTTGGGGGGGATGGGCTGCTTGACCTTGTTGAGGTTGATCAACAACAAATCCTTGCTGAGGGAAAGGATTTGTAAGCACTGCCAGTTGAGATGGCACAAAATTCTGAGGTGATTATTGACCTCTAGAAGCTACTCAGGCTTCCCACATTTGGCATATTTGGGGTAAAAGAGGACACTCAATTGTATAATGGCCATGTACACCACAACATGCACAAGGCTTGTTCATATGAATAGCCTTGTTCTACTTGGGTTGGCTGTCCTGTTGCTGGTTGTTAGTGTTAGGCTAGTTCCCCTAGGGTTCATTAGGTTGATTACCTTGATTACCCTAGTTATCCTTGTTACCCTTCCCCTTATTCATTTTCTTCAAATTTTTGGGATTGGTCACACTCTATTGCGTAAACACTTGACCCTCAGGGGGAGGTGGTTGTTGGGGATGAGGATCCATGGGAGGCTTCACACTAATGCTTGAGGGGTTGGAGGCTTGGTTATGCATAAGGAGGAGCAACAATGTGGTAGATAGGTGGAGCATTGGCTAGCCCTCTAAACATGTTTCTAGCAGGAGGGGCATAATTGTTGGAGGAACTAGTGCCCCCCTACAGATAGCCATAACTTTGTTGACTATATGGTGAAGGGTGTGAAAGGCTTCGAATGATATCGTCAGTGGCATGAGATTCCCCCGGTGCATTGGCACCTCTAGGATGGGGGAGGTATGCAATGGTGGCATAGACAACTAGATTTCACATAAATCAGGTCATAGCTGAGAGTGGTTTGGAGATATTCTTCCTCTATCTCAGGAAAATGGGACGTGACATATTTTCCAATGGGTGATAAAAGGCTCCTAAGAAACCAATCTAGATAGACACAGTCTTCGAAGGGTAAAGCACGACATGTGATCCTCCTTCTACGCCATTCCAAAACATGATCAAAAAGATTCGTGGCAGAGGACTAATGAAATGAGGTCAAGAGCTCTGTACCAGTGTCATATCGGAGAGGTAACTAAAAATATGAGAGGAACACTTTAGCAAGCGTGGTGAAGATGGAATGAGATGTGGTGGGCTAGTCTACATATAATTTTGTAGTGTCTCTAGTGAGCGTACGTTATAATAGCCGAAGACAAATGCATTCATCGATAATGGAGTTGGATTAACTCCAAATGTGGAAGGAGCGGATGTGATTGGTAGGGTCCTCTCCCGAATTACCCTCAAACATTGGGATGTCTGAGGGAAGCTTAGTCGGCATAGTAGGCCAACTAGCATCGTGGTGTATACGGTCATTTATCAAATGGATAAAATCTAGGAGACTTAACCCATCCATAAAAGGGAGCATGGGGGCCGCTGAAACAATTCTTAAGACTATTTCGCTAGATGTGACCACCAGGGTAGGACAGGAGCCAACACTAGGTTGGGTTCCTGCACCAGCTGTGGGTCAAGACATGGTGATGATATGTGGTGAAGGACTCTCGGAATCATATAAGGAATCAAATGAACCAGGAGAAGAGTCGGTATGGGCACTGAGGGGACTATGAACTCAAACCCTGCAGAGAGGAGTAATATGCCCAAGCAGAAACTGGGGACGAAGGCCTAAGAGTCTTTGTGACAAACGCCTTGGTGGCACAATGGAAGTAAGACATAAGTGGTAGAGAAATGGGGAAGGGAGATAAACAATATGCCTTTGTCTCTATGTGGGGCGATAATTTATTATGTCAAGTCTTGGCTTGGCGGTGTAAAACGAGCATCGTTTGCTTAAGGTGTGCTTGTGTGAGCAAGGGAGTTTATTAATTAAGCCCATATCGTGTTTGAAAAAAGAAAAAAGGATTGCTGAAAATGAACTAAAATTTTAAAAAAATGAACAACAAACCAATTAACTAAATCCCACCCAAACAGTGTTTGCAAACACTATGCTGGTTGGTGGAAAAATCCACCAAAAACACACTAAAAAGGTCAAGAGATCTAAGTTTCAATGCGACTAGGATCAAATGACACTAGGTTGCTGGAAAGCAGTGCAGCAGCAACAAAACACTAGAGGAACATTGCTGCAAAAAGATAGGGAGATGGGTGAAAAAACTAGGGAAACTGATGGGACCCTAAGGAAAATGACCAATTAAGGTTTAAAATGAAACTTTGGATGGAAACAACCTATCTTTGAAGATTTGAAATAGAAAGGTACAAATCTGGAAAATATGGTTGAAAGTGTTGCAAAAACTCAGACTTCTTACTTAGCTAAACTCCTCCTATAAAGGTGGAAGTGTACTAGAAGCCTCGAGGGGCTAAATTCCACTTCGATGAGTAAATCATAGTATATCAAGGCCTAAGCAGGATGAAACATAGGTCAAACAACCCAGCAGACAGCTCTCAGAAAAACTGAGAAATAGATCTGACAAAAACCCAAAAACCCTAAAATTACGGGTACTAACTTGTTTTCAAGGGGAGCACAATTTTTGGGTTGAAAGGTGTTCTCTGAACCTTTAGATCGCACTTTTTGGGCAGAAAAGTGAAATTTCTGCACTTTGATTCCTAGTCAGCAAGTCTCGGAAAACTTTTTCGTCTCTGTCATGGCTGGTTCCTGTGACCTGCAAAAAAGACCAGAAAACTTCCAAAAGTTAGAATTTGATAGATCTAGCATTAAAATGCTAGTAATCAACATTAAGAGACTAAAAAAAAAAACCCTAAGATGAAAACTAAAGGTCACCTAGGTTTCTGGATCCGAAGTAAAAAATTAGTGGAGTCGGCAATTTTGTTATAGTGTTTTCTCCTCGAATATGTACAAAAAGGAAAAACTTAATATTGTGGATGACAAACAATCTCAACAATATAAATGGTTGCTAAACATTGTATATCTATATCAATTGATAGAAACAAAACCTACCAAAGTCCTGGTCTATGCAACAATCATAGTCAAACAACAAAATGAAACAATAATAACTCCAATAATCCAATGGAAACCAGATATACAAAGAATAGGTTTTATTGTAACACCTATGAAGGTAAAAACAAATGTTACCAACCCCCCTCTATGGGATGGATTCTTGGCTATCCTCAAACATCTTTAGCTTCTGTAGAGTCTCTCTCCTCTATAATGTGTAACCCAACAAATAAAATGTTTGAGCTCAATGGGAACTCAAATGGAAGAAAAATGGTGTGCAACAGTGATAATAAATAGAGTTATAGTAGTAAGTGCAACAATGAAAATAATCGAAAGTGAATAATGAATGGAAAGCCCTTCTATTTATAACAAAATATTAAGTTATCTTCGAATAATGAGAAATAATAAAATATTATTAACCCCATTCTTCGAATAACCACTTGGAATATTTTATTATATTTGGTTAGGAGGGAAAATGTATTTAAACTTTTATTTAGAAATAACAAATAAATAAGTGATTTATTTATCATTGCAAGAAATTAGTTAAGGAATAATAAACAAATAATGATTTATTTAATTATTCCCAAGGGATTTAGTCAAACTTGACAAGGAATAATAATTAATTCATGATTAATTAATTATTCTTAGAGAAAAATAAGATAATTAATCATTTATCTATTGATTTTTCATAACTGAGTCAAATATGACAAGGAATATTAATTAAACAATGATTTAAATAATTATTCCTAGAATATAATTAA